>CATKUP010000771.1:0-68000 GCA_949786385.1 Onychomys leucogaster
AGAAGTAGAGTTGGACTATATAATGTCCTTATGTGTAGGAAACACCGTTCTTTTGTTCTCTGCACACTCACGTTTCCTGCTGTCTTAGAGACTAGAGAAAGCAAGAGCGTGCTTCTCGCTCTAAAGCAGAGTGTGATGCATGGTTGAGAACACTGCTGTGTGTTTCCCTTCAGAAATGGAGTTAAATCCCAGGCTCTGAGTCTTCCTACAAGCAAGACTTCGTTTCAGGTAAGGGCAGTCACTTTTCAGCTCAAAGGAACTACATCGTTCACTGAGCTCACACGTTTCTCATCTTAACAGACAAGCATTGGATGTTAGAGGACCAGTGCTTTGTATCAGTTTCAGAAGCAGAGTTGGACTAGATATGGTCTGTATGTGTAGGAAACACCGTTCTTTTGTTCTCAGCACACTAAAGTTTCCTGCTGCCTTAGAGACTCTAGAAAGCAAGAGCGTGCTTCTCGCTCTAAAACAGAGTGTGATCCATGGATGAGACTATGCTGTGTGTTTCACTTCAGAAATGGAGTTAAATCCCATGCTCTGTGTCTCCCTACAAGCAAGACTTCGTTTCAGGTAAGGGCAGTCACTTTTCTGCTCAAAGGAACAACATCGTTCACGAAGCTCACACGTTTCTCATCTTAACTGACAAGCATTGGATGTTAGAGGACCAGTGCTTTGTATCTGTTTCAGAAGCAGAGTTGGACTAGATATGGTCCATATGTGTAGGAAACACTGTTCTTTTGTTCTCAGCACACTCACGTTTCCTGCTGTCTTTGAGAGTCTAGAAAGCAAGAGCGTGCTTCTTGTTCTAAAGCAGAGTGTGATCAAGGGATGATTACACTGCTGTGTGTTTTACTTCAGAAATGGAGTTAAATCCCAGGCTCTGAGTCTTCCTACAAGCAAGACTTCCATTCAGGTAAGGGCAGTCACTTTTCTGCTCAAACGAACTACATCGTTCACGAAGCTCACACGTTTCTCATCTTAATTGACAAGGATTGGATGTTAGAGGACCAGTGCTTTGTATCAGTTTCAGAAGAAGAGTTGGACTAGATATGGTCCGTATGAGTAGGAAACACCGTTCTTTTGTTCTCAGCACACTCACGTTTCCTGCTGCCTTAGAGACTCTAGAAAGCAAGAGCGTGCTTCTCGCTCTAAAGCAGAGTGTGATCCATGGATCAGAACTATGCTGTGTGTTTGCCTTCAGAAATGGAGTTAAATCCCAGGCTCTGAGTCTTCCTACAAGCAAGACTTCGTTTCAGGTAAGGGCAGTCACTTTTCTGCTCAAACGAACTACATCGTTCACTGAGCCCACACATTTCTCATTTTAACTGACAAGCATTGGAAGTTAGAGGACCAGTGCTTTGTATCAGTTTCAGAAGCAGAGTTCGACTGGATTGGGTCCTTATGTGTAGGAAACACCTTTCTTTTGTTCTGGGCACACTCAGATTTCCTTCTGTATTAGAGAATCTAGAAAGCAAGAGCGTGCTTCTTGCTCTAAAGCAGAGTGTGATCCATGAATGAGAACTATGCTGTATGTTTCCCTTCAGAAATGGAGTTAAATCCCAGGCTCTGTGTCTTCCTACATGCAAGAATTCGTTTCAGGTAAGGGCAGTCACTTTTCAGCTCAATCGAACTACATCATTCACGAAGCTCACTCGTTTCTCATCTTAACAGACAATCATTGGATTTTAGAGGACCCGAGCTTTGTATCAGTTTCAGAAGCAGAGTTGGACTATATAATGTCCGTATGTGTAGGAAACACCGTTCTTTTGTTCTCAGCACACTGACGTTTCCTGCTGTCTTAGAGATTCTAGAAAGCAAGAGCGTGCTTCTTCTTCTAAAGCAGAGACTCATCAACGGATGATTACACTGCTGTGTGTTTTACTTCAGAAATGGAATTAAATCCCAGGCTCAGAGTCTTCCTACAAGCAAGACTTCGTTTCAGGTAAGGGCAGTCAGTTTTCTGCTCAAACGAACTACATTGTTCACGATTCTGACACGTTTCTCATCTTACCTGACAAGCATTGGATGTTAGAGGACCAGTGCTTTGTATCAGTTTCAGAAGAAGAGTTGGACTATATAATGTCCGTATGGGTTGGAAACACCGTTCTTTTGTTCTCAGCACACTCACGTTTCCTGCTGTATTAGAGACTCTAGAAATCAAGAGCGTGCTTCTCGCTCTAAAGCAGAGTGTGATCCATGGATGAAAACTATGCTGTTTGTTTCCCTTCAGAAAAGTAGTTAAATCCCAGGCTCTATGTCTTCGTACAAGCAAGACTTCGTTTCAGGTAAGGGCAGTCAGTTTTCTGCTCAAACGAACTACATCCTTCACGATGCTCACACGTTTCTCATCTTAACTGACAAGCATTGGATGTTAGAGGACCAGTGCTTTGTATCAGTTTCAGAAGTAGAGTTGGACTATATAATGTCCCTATGGGTTGGAAACACCGTCCTTTTGTTCTCTGCACACTCACGTTTCTTGCTGTCTTAGAGACTAGAGAAAGCAAGAGCGTGCTTCTCGCTCTAAAGCAGAGTGTGATGCATGGTTGAGAACACTGCTGTGTGTTTCCCTTCAGAAATGGAGTTAAATCCCAGGCTCTGAGTCTTCCTACAAGCAAGACTTCGTTTCAGGTAAGGGCAGTCACTTTTCAGCTCAAAGGAACTACATCGTTCACTGAGCTCACACGTTTCTCATCTTAACAGACAAGCATTGGATGTTAGAGGACCAGTGCTTTGTATCAGTTTCAGAAGCAGAGTTGGACTAGATATGGTCTGTATGTGTAGGAAACACCGTTCTTTTGTTCTCAGCACACTCACGTTTCCTGCTGTCTTAGAGACTCTAGAAAGCAAGAGCGTGCTTCTTGTTCTAAAGCAGAGTGTGATCAATTGATGAGATAATGCTGTGTGTTTCACTTCAGAAATGGGGTTATTTTCCATGCTCTGTGTCTCCCTACAAGCATGACTTCGTTTAAGGTAAGGGCAGTCACTTTTCTGCTCAAACGAACTACATCGTTCACTGAGCTCACACGTTTCTCATCTTAACAGACAAGCATTGGATGTTAGAGGACCAGTGCTTTGTATCTGTTTCAGAAGCAGAGTTGGACTAGATATGGTCCCTATGTGTAGGAAACACCGTTCTTTTGTTCTCAGCACACTCACGTTTCCTGCTGTCTTTGAGAGTCTAGAAAGCAAGAGCGTGCTTCTTGTTCTAAAGCAGCGTGTGATCAATGGATGATTACACTGCTGTGTGTTTTACTTCAGAAATGGAGTTAAATCCCAGGCTCTGAGTCTTCCTACAAGCAAGACTTCCATTCAGGTAAGGGCAGTAACTTTTCTGCTCAAACGAACTACATCGTTCATGAACCTCACACGTTTCTCATCTTAATTGACAAGGATTGGATGTTAGAGGACCAGTGCTTTGTATCAGTTTCAGAAGAAGAGTTGGACTAGATATGGTCCGTATGAGTAGGAAACACCGTTCTTTTGTTCTCAGCACACTCACGTTTCCTGCTCTCTTAGAGACTCTAGAAACCATGTGCGTGCTTCTCGCTCTAAAGCAGAGTGTGATCCATGGATGAGAACTATGCTGTGTGGTGGCCTTCAGAAATGGAGTTAAATCCCAGGCTCTGAGTCTTCCTACAAGCAAGACTTCGTTTCAGGTAAGGGCAGTCACTTTTCTGCTCAAACGAACTACATCGTTCACTGAGCTCACACGTTTCTCATCTTAACTGACAAGCATTGGATGTTAGAGGACCAGTGCATTGTATCAGTTTCAGAAGAAGATTTGGACTAGATATGGTCCATATGTGTAGGAAACACCCTTCTTTTGTTCTGGGCACACTCAGATTTCCTGCTGTCTTAGAGACTCTAGAAAGCAAGAGCGTGCTTCTTGCTCTAAAGCAGAGTGTGATCCATGGATGAAAACTACGCTGTGTGTTTCCCTTCATAAATGTAGTTAAATCCCAGGCTCTATGTCTTCCTACAAGCAAGAGTTCGTTTCAGGTAAGGGCGGTCACTTTTCAGCTCAAACGAACTACATCTTTCACGGAGCTCACATGTTTCTCATCTAAACAGACAAGCATTGGATGTTAGAGGACCAGTGCTTTGTATCAGTTTCAGAAGCAGAGTTGGACTAGATATGGTCCTTATGTGTTGAAACACTGTTCTTTTGTTTTCAGCAAACTCACGTTTCTTGCTGTCTTAGAGACTCTAGGAAGCAAGAGTATGCTTCTTGTTCTAACGCAGAGTGTGATCAATGGATGAGAACCCTGCTGTGTGTTTCACTTCAGAAATGGAGTTAAATCCCAGGCTCTGAGTCTTCCTACAAGCAAGACTTCGTTTCAGGTAAGGGCAGTCAGTTTTCTGCTCAAACGAACTACATCGTTCATGAAGCTCACACGTTTCTCATATTAACTGACAAGCATTGGATGTTAGAGGGTCAGTGCTTTGTATCAGTTTCAGAAGCAGATTTGGACTACATATTGTCCATATGTGTAGGAAACACCGATCTTTTGTTCTGGGCACACTCACGTTTCCTGCTGCCTTAGAGACTCTAGAAAGCAAGAGCGTGCTTCTTGCTCTAAAACAGAGTGTGATCCATGGATGAGACTATGCTGTGTGTTTCACTTCAGAAATGGAGTTAAATCCCATTCTCTTTGTCTCCCTACAAGCAAGACTTCGTTTCAGGTAAGGGCAGTCACTTTTCTGCTCAAAGGAACAACATCGTTCACGAAGCTCACACGTTTCTCATCTTAACTGACAAGCATTGGATGTTAGAGGACCAGTGCTTTGTATCTGTTTCAGAAGCAGAGTTGGACTAGATATGGTCCCTATGTGTAGGAAACACCGTTCTTTTGTTCTCAGCACACTCATGTTTCCTGCTGTCTTTGAGAGTCTAGAAAGCAAGAGCGTGCTTCTTGTTCTAAAGCAGAGTGTGATCAATGGATGAGAACACTGCTGTGTGTTTCACTTCAGAAATTGAGTTAAATGCCAGGCTCTGAGTCTTCCTACAAGCAAGACATCGTTTCAGGTAAGGGCAGTCACTTTTCTGCTCAAACGAACTACATCGTTCACGATGCTCACACGTTTCTCATCTTAACTGACAATCATTGGATGTTAGAGGACCAGTGCTTTGTATCTGTTTCAGAAGCAGAGTTGGACTAGATATGGTCCCTATGTGTAGGAAACACCGTTCTTTTGTTCTCAGCACACTCACGTTTCCTTCTGTCTTAGAGACTCTAGAAAGCAAGAGCGTGCTTCTTGTTCTAAAGCAGAGTGTGATCAATGGATGATTACACTGCTGTGTGTTTTACTTCAGAAATGGAGTTAAATCCCAGGCTCTGAGTCTTCCTACAAGCAAGACTTCCATTCAGGTAAGGGCAGTCACTTTTCTGCTCAAACGAACTACATCCTTCACTGTGCTCACACGTTTTTCATCTTAACAGACAAGCAATGGATGTTAGAGGACCAGTGCATTGTATCAGTTTCAGAAGAAGATTTGGACTACATATAATCAGTATGTGTAGGAAACACCTTTCTTTTGTTCTGGGCACACTCAGATTTCCTTCTGTATTAGAGAATCTAGAAAGCAAGAGCGTGCTTCTTGCTCTAAAGCAGAGTGTGATCCATGAATGAGAACTATGCTGTATGTTTCCCTTCAGAAATGGAGTTAAATCCCAGGCTCTGTGTCTTCCTACATGCAAGAATTCGTTTCAGGTAAGGGCAGTCACTTTTCAGCTCAATCGAACTACATCATTCACGAAGCTCACTCGTTTCTCATCTTAACAGACAATCATTGGATTTTAGAGGACCAGAGCTTTGTATCAGTTTCAGAAGCAGAGTTGGACTATATAATGTCCGTATGTGTAGGAAACACCGTTCTTTTGTTCTCAGCACACTGACGTTTCCTGCTGTCTTAGAGACTCTAGAAAGCAAGAGCGTGCTTCTTCTTCTAAAGCAGAGACTCATCAATGGACGATTACACTGCTGTGTGTTTTACTTCAGAAATGGAATTAAATCCCAGGCTCAGAGTCTTCCTACAAGCAAGACTTCGTTTCAGGTAAGGGCAGTCAGTTTTCTGCTCAAACGAACTACATTGTTCACGATTCTGACACGTTTCTCATCTTACCTGACAAGCATTGGATGTTAGAGGACCAGTGCTTTGTATCAGTTTCAGAAGAAGAGTTGGACTATATAATGTCCGTATGGGTTGGAAACACCGTTCTTTTGTTCTCAGCACACTCACGTTTCCTACTGTATTAGAGACTCTAGAAATCAAGAGCGTGCTTCTCGCTCTAAAGCAGAGTGTGATCCATGGATGAAAACTATGCTGTTTGTTTCCCTTCAGAAAAGTAGTTAAATCCCAGGCTCTATGTCTTCGTACAATCAAGACTTCGTTTCAGGTAATGGCAGTCAGTTTTTTGCTCAAACGAACTACATCCTTCACGATGCTCAAACGTTTCTCATCTTAACTGACAAGCATTGGATGTTAGAGGACCAGTGCTTTGTATCAGTTTCAGAAGTAGAGTTGGACTATATAATGTCCTTATGTGTAGGAAACACCGTTCTTTTGTTCTCTGCACACTCACGTTTCCTGCTGTCTTAGAGACTAGAGAAAGCAAGAGCGTGCTTCTCGCTCTAAAGCAGAGTGTGATGCATGGTTGAGAACACTGCTGTGTGTTTCCCTTCAGAAATGGAGTTAAATCCCAGGCTCTGAGTCTTCCTACAAGCAAGACTTCGTTTCAGGTAAGGGCAGTCACTTTTCAGCTCAAAGGAACTACATCGTTCACTGAGCTCACACGTTTCTCATCTTAACAGACAAGCATTGGATGTTAGAGGACCAGTGCTTTGTATCAGTTTCAGAAGCAGAGTTGGACTAGATATGGTCTGTATGTGTAGGAAACACCGTTCTTTTGTTCTCAGCACACTAAAGTTTCCTGCTGCCTTAGAGACTCTAGAAAGCAAGAGCGTGCTTCTCGCTCTAAAACAGAGTGTGATCCATGGATGAGACTATGCTGTGTGTTTCACTTCAGAAATGGAGTTAAATCCCATGCTCTGTGTCTCCCTACAAGCAAGACTTCGTTTCAGGTAAGGGCAGTCACTTTTCTGCTCAAAGGAACAACATCGTTCACGAAGCTCACACGTTTCTCATCTTAACTGACAAGCATTGGATGTTAGAGGACCAGTGCTTTGTATCTGTTTCAGAAGCAGAGTTGGACTAGATATGGTCCCTATGTGTAGGAAACACCGTTCTTTTGTTCTCAGCACACTCACGTTTCCTGCTGTCTTTGAGAGTCTAGAAAGCAAGAGCGTGCTTCTTGTTCTAAAGCAGAGTGTGATCAAGGGATGATTACACTGCTGTGTGTTTTACTTCAGAAATGGAGTTAAATCCCAGGCTCTGAGTCTTCCTACAAGCAAGACTTCCATTCAGGTAAGGGCAGTCACTTTTCTGCTCAAACGAACTACATCGTTCACGAAGCTCACACGTTTCTCATCTTAATTGACAAGGATTGGATGTTAGAGGACCAGTGCTTTGTATCAGTTTCAGAAGAAGAGTTGGACTAGATATGGTCCGTATGAGTAGGAAACACCGTTCTTTTGTTCTCAGCACACTCACGTTTCCTGCTGCCTTAGAGACTCTAGAAAGCAAGAGCGTGCTTCTCGCTCTAAAGCAGAGTGTGATCCATGGATCAGAACTATGCTGTGTGTTTGCCTTCAGAAATGGAGGTAAATCCCAGGCTCTGAGTCTTCCTACAAGCAAGACTTCGTTTCAGGTAAGGGCAGTCACTTTTCTGCTCAAACGAACTACATCGTTCACTGAGCTCACACATTTCTCATCTTAACAGACAATCATTGGATTTTAGAGGACCCGAGCTTTGTATCAGTTTCAGAAGCAGAGTTGGACTATATAATGTCCGTATGTGTAGGAAACACCGTTCTTTTGTTCTCAGCACACTGACGTTTCCTGCTGTCTTAGAGATTCTAGAAAGCAAGAGCGTGCTTCTTCTTCTAAAGCAGAGACTCATCAACGGATGATTACACTGCTGTGTGTTTTACTTCAGAAATGGAATTAAATCCCAGGCTCAGAGTCTTCCTACAAGCAAGACTTCGTTTCAGGTAAGGGCAGTCAGTTTTCTGCTCAAACGAACTACATTGTTCACGATGCTGACACGTTTCTCATCTTACCTGACAAGCATTGGATGTTAGAGGACCAGTGCTTTGTATCAGTTTCAGAAGCAGATTTGGACTACATATTGTCCATATGTGTAGGAAACACCGATCTTTTGTTCTGGGCACACTCACGTTTCTTGCTGCCTTAGAGACTCTAGAAAGCAAGAGCGTGCTTCTTGCTCTAAAACAGAGTGTGATCCATGGATGAGACTATGCTGTGTGTTTCACTTCAGAAATGGAGTTAAATCCCATTCTCTTTGTCTCCCTACAAGCAAGACTTCGTTTCAGGTAAGGGCAGTCACTTTTCTGCTCAAAGGAACAACATCGTTCACGAAGCTCACACGTTTCTCATCTTAACTGACAAGCATTGGATGTTAGAGGACCAGTGCTTTGTATCTGTTTCAGAAGCAGAGTTGGACTAGATATGGTCCCTATGTGTAGGAAACACCGTTCTTTTGTTCTCAGCACACTCATGTTTCCTGCTGTCTTTGAGAGTCTAGAAAGCAAGAGCGTGCTTCTTGTTCTAAAGCAGAGTGTGATCAATGGATGAGAACACTGCTGTGTGTTTCACTTCAGAAATTGAGTTAAATGCCAGGCTCTGAGTCTTCCTACAAGCAAGACATCGTTTCAGGTAAGGGCAGTCAGTTTTCTGCTCAAACGAACTACATCGTTCACGATGCTCACACGTTTCTCATCTTAACTGACAATCATTGGATGTTAGAGGACCAGTGCTTTGTATCAATTTCAGAAGAAGAGCTGGACTATATAATGTCCATATGTGTAGGAAACACCGTTCTTTTGTTCTCAGCACACTCACGTTACCTGCTCTCTTAGAGACTCTAGAAAGCAAGAGCGTGCTTCTTGCTCTAAAGCAGAGTGTGATCAATGGATGAGAACTATGCTGTGTGGTGGCCTTCAGAAATGGAGTTAAATCCCAGGCTCTGAGTCTTCCTACAAGCAAGACTTCGTTTCAGGTAAGGGCAGTCACTTTTCTGCTCAAACGAACTACATCGTTCACTGAGCTCACATGTTTCTCATCTTAACTGACAAGCATTGGATGTTAGAGGACCAGTGCATTGTATCAGTTTCAGAAGAAGATTTGGACTAGATATGGTCCATATGTGTAGGAAACACCCTTCTTTTGTTCTGGGCACACTCAGATTTCCTGCTGTCTTAGAGACTCTAGACAGCAAGAGCGTGCTTCTTGCTCTAAAGCAGAGTGTGATCCATGGATGAAAACTATGCTGTGTGTTTCCCTTCATAAATGTAGTTAAATCCCAGGCTCTATGTCTTCCTACAAGCAAGAGTTCGTTTCAGGTAAGGGCGGTCACTTTTCAGCTCAAACGAACTACATCTTTCACGGAGCTCACATGTTTCTCATCTAAACAGACAAGCATTGGATGTTAGAGGACCAGTGCTTTGTATCAGTTTCAGAAGCAGAGTTGGACTAGATATGGTCCTTATGTGTTGAAACACTGTTCTTTTGTTTTCAGCAATCTCACGTTTCTTGCTGTCTTAGAGACTCTAGGAAGCAAGAGTATGCTTCTTGTTCTAACGCAGAGTGTGATCAAAGGATGAGAACCCTGCTGTGTGTTTCACTTCAGAAATGGAGTTAAATCCCAGGCGCTGAGTCTTCCTACAAGCAAGACTTAGTTTCAGGTAAGGGCAGTCAGTTTTCTGCTTAAACGAACTACATTGTTCATGAAGCTCACTCGTTTCTCATATTAACTGACAAGCATTGGATGTTAGAGGGTCAGTGCTTTGTATCAGTTTCAGAAGCAGATTTGGACTACATATTGTCCATATGTGTAGGAAACACCGATCTTTTGATCTGGGCACACTCACGATTCCTGCTGCCTTAGAGACTCTAGAAAGCAAGAGCGTGCTTCTTCCTCTAAAACAGAGTGTGATCCATGGATGAGACTATGCTGTGTGTTTCAATTCAGAAATGGAGTTAAATCCCATGCTCTGTGTCTTCCTAAAAGCAAGACTTCGTTTCAGGTAAGGGCAGTCACTTTTCTGCTCAAAGGAACAACATCGTTCACGAAGCTCACACGTTTCTCATCTTAACTGACAAGCATTGGATGTTAGAGGACCAGTGCTTTGTATCTGTTTCAGAAGCAGAGTTGGACTAGATATGGTCCCTATGTGTAGGAAACACCGTTGTTTTGTTCTCAGCACACTCACGTTTCCTGCTGTCTTTGAGAGTCTAGAAAGCAAGAGCGTGCTTCTTGTTCTAAAGCAGAGTGTGATCAATGGATGATTACACTGCTGTGTGTTTTACTTCAGAAATGGAGTTAAATCCCAGGCTCTGAGTCTTCCTACAAGCAAGACTTCCATTCAGGTAAGGGCAGTCACTTTTCTGCTCAAACGAACTACATCGTTCACGAAGCTCACACGTTTCTCATCTTAATTGACAAGGATTGGATGTTAGAGGACCAGTGCTTTGTATCAGTTTCAGAAGAAGAGTTGGACTAGATATGGTCCGTATGAGTAGGAAACACCGTTCTTTTGTTCTCAGCACACTCACGTTTCCTGCTGCCTTAGAGACTCTAGAAAGCAAGAGCGTGCTTCTCGCTCTAAAGCAGAGTGTGATCCATGGATCAGAACTATGCTGTGTGTTTGCCTTCAGAAATGGAGTTAAATCCCAGGCTTTGAGTCTTCCTACAAGCAAGACTTCGTTTCAGGTAAGGGCAGTCACTTTTCTGCTCAAACGAACTACATCGTTCACTGAGCTCACACATTTCTCATTTTAAATGACAAGCATTGGAAGTTAGAGGACCAGTGCTTTGTATCAGTTTCAGAAGCAGAGTTCGACTGGATTGGGTCCTTATGTGTAGGAAACACCTTTCTTTTGTTCTGGGCACACTCAGATTTCCTTGTGTATTAGAGAATCTAGAAAGCAAGAGCGTGCTTCTTGCTCTAAAGCAGAGTGTGATCCATGAATGAGAACTATGCTGTATGTTTCCCTTCAGAAATGGAGTTAAATCCCAGGCTCTGTGTCTTCCTACATGCAAGAATTCGTTTCAGGTAAGGGCAGTCACTTTTCAGCTCAATCGAACTACATCATTCACGAAGCTCACTCGTTTCTCATCTTAACAGACAATCATTGGATTTTAGAGGACCAGAGCTTTGTATCAGTTTCAGAAGCAGAGTTGGACTATATAATGTCCGTATGTGTAGGAAACACCGTTCTTTTGTTCTCAGCACACTGACGTTTCCTGCTGTCTTAGAGACTCTAGAAAGCAAGAGCGTGCTTCTTCTTCTAAAGCAGAGACTCATCAATGGACGATTACACTGCTGTGTGTTTTACTTCGGAAATGGAATTAAATCCCAGGCTCAGAGTCTTCCTACAAGCAAGACTTCGTTTCAGGTAAGGGCAGTCAGTTTTTTGCTCAAACGAACTACATTGTTCACGATGCTGACACGTTTCTCATCTTACCTGACAAGCATTGGATGTTAGAGGTCCAGTGCTTTGTATCAGTTTCAGAAGAAGAGTTGGACTATTTAATGTCCGTATGGGTTGGAAACACCGTTCTTTTGTTCTCAGCACACTCACGTTTCCTACTGTATTAGAGACTGAAGAAATCAAGAGCGTGCTTCTCGCTCTAAAGCAGAGTGTGATCCATGGATGAAAACTATGCTGTTTGTTTCCCTTCAGAAAAGTAGTTAAATCCCAGGCTCTATGTCTTCGTACAAGCAAGACTTCGTTTCAGGTAATGGCAGTCAGTTTTCTGCTCAAACGAACTACATCCTTCACGATGCTCACACGTTTCTCATCTTAACTGACAAGCATTGGATGTTAGAGGACCAGTGCTTTGTATCAGTTTCAGAAGTAGAGTTGGACTATATAATGTCCGTATGTGTAGGAAACACCGTTCTTTTGTTCTCTGCACACTCACGTTTCCTGCTGTCTTAGAGACTAGAGAAAGCAAGAGCGTGCTTCTCGCTCTAAAGCAGAGTGTGATGCATGGTTGAGAACACTGCTGTGTGTTTCCCTTCAGAAATGGAGTTAAATCCCAGGCTCTGAGTCTTCCTACAAGCAAGACTTCGTTTCAGGTAAGGGCAGTCACTTTTCAGCTCAAAGGAACTACATCGTTCACTGAGCTCACTCGTTTCTCATCTTAACAGACAAGCATTGGATGTTAGAGGACCAGTGCTTTGTATCAGTTTCAGAAGCAGAGTTGGACTAGATATGGTCTGTATGTGTAGGAAACACCGTTCTTTTGTTCTCAGCACACTCAAGTTTCCTGCTGCCTTAGAGACTCTAGAAAGCAAGAGCGTGCTTCTCGCTCTAAAACAGAGTGTGATCCATGGATGAGACTATGCTGTGTGCTTCACTTCAGAAATGGAGTTAAATCCCATGCTCTGTGTCTCCCTACAAGCAAGACTTCGTTTCAGGTAAGGGCAGTCACTTTTCTGCTCAAAGGAACAACATCGTTCACGAAGCTCACACGTTTCTCATCTTAACTGACAAGCATTGGATGTTAGAGGACCAGTGCTTTGTATCTGTTTCAGAAGCAGAGTTGGACTAGATATGGTCCCTATGTGTAGGAAACACCGTTCTTTTGTTCTCAGCACACTCACGTTTCCTGCTGTCTTTGAGAGTCTAGAAAGCAAGAGCGTGCTTCTTGTTCTAAAGCAGAGTGTGATCAAGGGATGATTACACTGCTGTGTGTTTTACTTCAGAAATGGAGTTAAATCCCAGGCTCTGAGTCTTCCTACAAGCAAGACTTCCATTCAGGTAAGGGCAGTCACTTTTCTGCTCAAACGAACTACATCGTTCACGAAGCTCACACGTTTCTCATCTTAATTGACAAGGATTGGATGTTAGAGGACCAGTGCTTTGTATCAGTTTCAGAAGCAGAGTTCGACTGGATTGGGTCCTTATGTGTAGGAAACACCTTTCTTTTGTTCTGGGCACACTCAGATTTCCTTCTGTATTAGAGAATCTAGAAAGCAAGAGCGTGCTTCTTGCTCTAAAGCAGAGTGTGATCCATGAATGAGAACTATGCTGTATGTTTCCCTTCAGAAATGGAGTTAAATCCCAGGCTCTGTGTCTTCCTACATGCAAGACTTCGTTTCAGGTAATGGCAGTCAGTTTTCTGCTCAAACGAACTACATCCTTCATGATGCTCACACGTTTCTCATCTAAACTGACAAGCATTGGATGTTAGAGGACCAGTGCTTTGTATCAGTTTCAGAAGTAGAGTTGGACTATATAATGTCCGTATGTGTAGGAAACACCGTTCTTTTGTTCTCTGCACACTCACGTTTCCTGCTGTCTTAGAGACTAGAGAAAGCAAGAGCGTGCTTCTCGCTCTAAAGCAGAGTGTGATGCATGGTTGAGAACACTGCTGTGTGTTTCCCTTCAGAAATGAAGTTAAATCCCAGGCTCTGAGTCTTCCTACAAGCAAGACTTCGTTTCAGGTAAGGGCAGTCACTTTTCAGCTCAAAAGAACTACATCGTTCACTGAGCTCACACGTTTCTCATCTTAACAGACAAGCATTGGATGTTAGAGGACCAGTGCTTTGTATCAGTTTCAGAAGCAGAGTTGGACTAGATATGGTCTGTATGTGTAGGAAACACCGTTCTTTTGTTCTCAGCACACTCAAGTTTCCTGCTGCCTTAGAGACTCTAGAAAGCAAGAGCGTGCTTCTCGCTCTAAAACAGAGTGTGATCCATGGATGAGACTATGCTGTGTGTTTCACTTCAGAAATGGAGTTAAATCCCATGCTCTGTGTCTCCCTACAAGCAAGACTTCGTTTCAGGTAAGGGCAGTCACTTTTCTGCTCAAAGGAACAACATCGTTCACGAAGCTCACACGTTTCTCATCTTAACTGACAAGCATTGGATGTTAGAGGACCAGTGCTTTGTATCTGTTTCAGAAGCAGAGTTGGACTAGATATGGTCCCTATGTGTAGGAAACACCGTTCTTTTGTTCTCAGCACACTCACGTTTCCTGCTGTCTTTGAGAGTCTAGAAAGCAAGAGCGTGCTTCTTGTTCTAAAGCAGAGTGTGATCAAGGGATGATTACACTGCTGTGTGTTTTACTTCAGAAATGGAGTTAAATCCCAGGCTCTGAGTCTTCCTACAAGCAAGACTTCCATTCAGGTAAGGGCAGTCACTTTTCTGCTCAAACGAACTACATCGTTCACGAAGCTCACACGTTTCTCATCTTAATTGACAAGGATTGGATGTTAGAGGACCAGTGCTTTGTATCAGTTTCAGAAGAAGAGTTGGACTAGATATGGTCCGTATGAGTAGGAAACACCGTTCTTTTGTTCTCAGCACACTCACGTTTCCTGCTGCCTTAGAGACTCTAGAAAGCAAGAGCGTGCTTCTCGCTCTAAAGCAGAGTGTGATCCATGGATCAGAACTATGCTGTGTGTTTGCCTTCAGAAATGGAGGTAAATCCCAGGCTCTGAGTCTTCCTACAAGCAAGACTTCGTTTCAGGTAAGGGCAGTCACTTTTCTGCTCAAACGAACTACATCGTTCACTGAGCTCACACATTTCTCATTTTAACTGACAAGCATTGGAAGTTAGAGGACCAGTGCTTTGTATCAGTTTCAGAAGCAGAGTTCGACTGGATTGGGTCCTTATGTGTAGGAAACACCTTTCTTTTGTTCTGGGCACACTCAGATTTCCTTCTGTATTAGAGAATCTAGAAAGCAAGAGCGTGCTTCTTGCTCTAAAGCAGAGTGTGATCCATGAATGAGAACTATGCTGTATGTTTCCCTTCAGAAATGGAGTTAAATCCCAGGCTCTGTGTCTTCCTACATGCAAGAATTCGTTTCAGGTAAGGGCAGTCACTTTTCAGCTCAATCGAACTACATCATTCACGAAGCTCACTCGTTTCTCATCTTAACAGACAATCATTGGGTTTAGAGGACCCGAGCTTTGTATCAGTTTCAGAAGCAGAGTTGGACTATATAATGTCCGTATGTGTAGGAAACACCGTTCTTTTGTTCTCAGCACACTGACGTTTCCTGCTGTCTTAGAAATTCTAGAAAGCAAGAGCGTGCTTCTTCTTCTAAAGCAGAGACTCATCAACGGATGATTACACTGCTGTGTGTTTTACTTCAGAAATGGAATTAAATCCCAGGCTCAGAGTCTTCCTACAAGCAAGACTTCGTTTCAGGTAAGGGCAGTCAGTTTTCTGCTCAAACGAAATACATTGTTCACGATGCTGACACGTTTCTCATCTTACCTGACAAGCATTGGATGTTAGAGGACCAGTGCTTTGTATCAGTTTCAGAAGCAGATTTGGACTACATATTGTCCATATGTGTAGGAAACACCGATCTTTTGTTCTGGGCACACTCACGTTTCCTGCTGCCTTAGAGACTCTAGAAAGCAAGAGCGTGCTTCTTGCTCTAAAACAGAGTGTGATCCATGGATGAGACTATGCTGTGTGTTTCACTTCAGAAATGGAGTTAAATCCCATTCTCTTTGTCTCCCTACAAGCAAGACTTCGTTTCAGGTAAGGGCAGTCACTTTTCTGCTCAAAGGAACAACATCGTTCACGAAGCTCACACGTTTCTCATCTTAACTGACAAGCATTGGATGTTAGAGGACCAGTGCTTTGTATCTGTTTCAGAAGCAGAGTTGGACTAGATATGGTCCCTATGTGTAGGAAACACCGTTCTTTTGTTCTCAGCACACTCATGTTTCCTGCTGTCTTTGAGAGTCTAGAAAGCAAGAGCGTGCTTCTTGTTCTAAAGCAGAGTGTGATCAATGGATGAGAACACTGCTGTGTGTTTCACTTCAGAAATTGAGTTAAATGCCAGGCTCTGAGTCTTCCTACAAGCAAGACATCGTTTCAGGTAAGGGCAGTCAGTTTTCTGCTCAAACGAACTACATCGTTCACTGAGCTCACACGTTTCTCATCTTAAATGACAATCATTGGATGTTAGAGGACCAGTGCTTTGTATCAATTTCAGAAGAAGAGCTGGACTATATAATGTCCATATGTGTAGGAAACACCGTTCTTTTGTTCTCAGCACACTCACGTTACCTGCTCTCTTAGAGACTCTAGAAAGCAAGAGCGTGCTTCTTGCTCTAAAGCAGAGTGTGATCAATGGATGAGAACTATGCTGTGTGGTGGCCTTCAGAAATGGAGTTAAATCCCAGGCTCTGAGTCTTCCTACAAGCAAGACTTCGTTTCAGGTAAGGGCAGTCACTTTTCTGCTCAAACGAACTACATCGTTCACTGAGCTCACATGTTTCTCATCTTAACTGACAAGCATTGGATGTTAGAGGACCAGTGCATTGTATCAGTTTCAGAAGAAGATTTGGACTAGATATGGTCCATATGTGTAGGAAACACCCTTCTTTTGTTCTGGGCACACTCAGATTTCCTGCTGTCTTAGAGACTCTAGAAAGCAAGAGCGTGCTTCTTGCTCTAAAGCAGAGTGTGATCCATGGATGAAAACTATGCTGTGTGTTTCCCTTCATAAATGTAGTTAAATCCCAGGCTCTATGTCTTCCTACAAGCAAGAGTTCGTTTCAGGTAAGGGCGGTCACTTTTCAGCTCAAACGAACTACATCTTTCACGGAGCTCACATGTTTCTCATCTAAACAGACAAGCATTGGATGTTAGAGGACCAGTGCTTTGTATCAGTTTCAGAAGCAGAGTTGGACTAGATATGGTCCTTATGTGTTGAAACACTGTTCTTTTGTTTTCAGCAATCTCACGTTTCTTGCTGTCTTAGAGACTCTAGGAAGCAAGAGTATGCTTCTTGTTCTAACGCAGAGTGTGATCAAAGGATGAGAACCCTGCTGTGTGTTTCACTTCAGAAATGGAGTTAAATCCCAGGCTCTGAGTCTTCCTACAAGCAAGACTTAGTTTCAGGTAAGGGCAGTCAGTTTTCTGCTTAAACGAACTACATTGTTCATGAAGCTCACACGTTTCTCATATTAACTGACAAGCATTGGATGTTAGAGGGTCAGTGCTTTGTATCAGTTTCAGAAGCAGATTTGGACTACATATTGTCCATATGTGTAGGAAACACCGATCTTTTGTTCTGGGCACACTCACGATTCCTGCTGCCTTAGAGACTCTAGAAAGCAAGAGCGTGCTTCTTGCTCTAAAACAGAGTGTGATCCATGGATGAGACTATGCTGTGTGTTTCACTTCAGAAATGGAGTTAAATCCCATGCTCTGTGTCTTCCTAAAAGCAAGACTTCGTTTCAGGTAAGGGCAGTCACTTTTCTGCTCAAAGGAACAACATCGTTCACGAAGCTCACACGTTTCTCATCTTAACTGACAAGCATTGGATGTTAGAGGACCAGTGCTTTGTATCTGTTTCAGAAGCAGAGTTGGACTAGATATGGTCCCTATGTGTAGGAAACACCGTTCTTTGGTTCTCAGCACACTCACGTTTCCTGCTGTCTTTGAGAGTCTAGAAAGCAAGAGCGTGCTTCTTGTTCTAAAGCAGAGTGTGATCAATGGATGATTACACTGCTGTGTGTTTTACTTCAGAAATGGAGTTAAATCCCAGGCTCTGAGTCTTCCTACAAGCAAGACTTCCATTCAGGTAAGGGCAGTCACTTTTCTGCTCAAACGAACTACATCGTTCACGAAGCTCACACGTTTCTCATCTTAATTGACAAGGATTGGATGTTAGAGGACCAGTGCTTTGTATCAGTTTCAGAAGAAGAGTTGGACTAGATATGGTCCGTATGAGTAGGAAACACCGTTCTTTTGTTCTCAGCACACTCACGTTTCCTGCTGCCTTAGAGACTCTAGAAAGCAAGAGCGTGCTTCTCGCTCTAAAGCAGAGTGTGATCCATGGATCAGAACTATGCTGTGTGTTTGCCTTCAGAAATGGAGTTAAATCCCAGGCTTTGAGTCTTCCTACAAGCAAGACTTCGTTTCAGGTAAGGGCAGTCACTTTTCTGCTCAAACGAACTACATCGTTCACTGAGCTCACACATTTCTCATTTTAAATGACAAGCATTGGAAGTTAGAGGACCAGTGCTTTGTATCAGTTTCAGAAGCAGAGTTCGACTGGATTGGGTCCTTATGTGTAGGAAACACCTTTCTTTTGTTCTGGGCACACTCAGATTTCCTTGTGTATTAGAGAATCTAGAAAGCAAGAGCGTGCTTCTTGCTCTAAAGCAGAGTGTGATCCATGAATGAGAACTATGCTGTATGTTTCCCTTCAGAAATGGAGTTAAATCCCAGGCTCTGTGTCTTCCTACATGCAAGAATTCGTTTCAGGTAAGGGCAGTCACTTTTCAGCTCAATCGAACTACATCATTCACGAAGCTCACTCGTTTCTCATCTTAACAGACAATCATTGGATTTTAGAGGACCAGAGCTTTGTATCAGTTTCAGAAGCAGAGTTGGACTATATAATGTCCGTATGTGTAGGAAACACCGTTCTTTTGTTCTCAGCACACTGACGTTTCCTGCTGTCTTAGAGACTCTAGAAAGCAAGAGCGTGCTTCTTCTTCTAAAGCAGAGACTCATCAATGGACGATTACACTGCTGTGTGTTTTACTTCGGAAATGGAATTAAATCCCAGGCTCAGAGTCTTCCTACAAGCAAGACTTCGTTTCAGGTAAGGGCAGTCAGTTTTTTGCTCAAACGAACTACATTGTTCACGATGGTGACACGTTTCTCATCTTACCTGACAAGCATTGGATGTTAGAGGTCCAGTGCTTTGTATCAGTTTCAGAAGAAGACTTGGACTATATAATGTCCGTATGGGTTGGAAACACCGTTCTTTTGTTCTCAGCACACTCACGTTTCCTACTGTATTAGAGACTCTAGAAATCAAGAGCGTGCTTCTCGCTCTAAAGCAGAGTGTGATCCATGGATGAAAACTATGCTGTTTGTTTCCCTTCAGAAAAGTACTTAAATCCCAGGCTCTATGTCTTCGTACAAGCAAGACTTCGTTTCAGGTAATGGCAGTCAGTTTTCTGCTCAAACGAACTACATCCTTCACGATGCTCACACGTTTCTCATCTTAACTGACAAGCATTGGATGTTAGAGGACCAGTGCATTGTATCAGTTTCAGAAGTAGAGTTGGACTATATAATGTCCGTATGTGTAGGAAACACCGTTCTTTTGTTCTCTGCACACTCACGTTTCCTGCTGTCTTAGAGACTAGAGAAAGCAAGAGCGTGCTTCTCGCTCTAAAGCAGAGTGTGATGCATGGTTGAGAACACTGCTGTGTGTTTCCCTTCAGAAATGGAGTTAAATCCCAGGCTCTGAGTCTTCCTACAAGCAAGACTTCGTTTCAGGTAAGGGCAGTCACTTTTCAGCTCAAAGGAACTACATCGTTCACTGAGCTCACACGTTTCTCATCTTAACAGACAAGCATTGGATGTTAGAGGACCAGTGCTTTGTATCAGTTTCAGAAGCAGAGTTGGACTAGATATGGTCTGTATGTGTAGGAAACACCGTTCTTTTGTTCTCAGCACACTCAAGTTTCCTGCTGCCTTAGAGACTCTAGAAAGCAAGAGCGTGCTTCTCGCTCTAAAACAGAGTGTGATCCATGGATGAGACTATGCTGTGTGCTTCACTTCAGAAATGGAGTTAAATCCCATGCTCTGTGTCTCCCTACAAGCAAGACTTCGTTTCAGGTAAGGGCAGTCACTTTTCTGCTCAAAGGAACAACATCGTTCACGAAGCTCACACGTTTCTCATCTTAACTGACAAGCATTGGATGTTAGAGGACCAGTGCTTTGTATCTGTTTCAGAAGCAGAGTTGGACTAGATATGGTCCCTATGTGTAGGAAACACCGTTCTTTTGTTCTCAGCACACTCACGTTTCCTGCTGTCTTTGAGAGTCTAGAAAGCAAGAGCGTGCTTCTTGTTCTAAAGCAGAGTGTGATCAAGGGATGATTACACTGCTGTGTGTTTTACTTCAGAAATGGAGTTAAATCCCAGGCTCTGAGTCTTCCTACAAGCAAGACTTCCATTCAGGTATGGGCAGTCACTTTTCTGCTCAAACGAACTACATCGTTCACGAAGCTCACACGTTTCTCATCTTAATTGACAAGGATTGGATGTTAGAGGACCAGTGCTTTGTATCAGTTTCAGAAGAAGAGTTGGACTAGATATGGTCCGTATGAGTAGGAAACACCGTTCTTTTGTTCTCAGCACACTCACGTTTCCTGCTGCCTTAGAGACTCTAGAAAGCAAGAGCGTGCTTCTCGCTCTAAAGCAGAGTGTGATCCATGGATCAGAACTATGCTGTGTGTTTGCCTTCAGAAATGGAGTTAAATCCCAGGCTCTGAGTCTTCCTACAAGCAAGACTTCGTTTCAGGTAAGGGCAGTCACTTTTCTGCTCAAACGAACTACATCGTTCACTGAGCTCACACATTTCTCATTTTAACTGACAAGCATTGGAAGTTAGAGGACCAGTGCTTTGTATCAGTTTCAGAAGCAGAGTTCGACTGGATTGGGTCCTTATGTGTAGGAAACACCTTTCTTTTGTTCTGGGCACACTCAGATTTCCTTCTGTATTAGAGAATCTAGAAAGCAAGAGCGTGCTTCTTGCTCTAAAGCAGAGTGTGATCCATGAATGAGAACTATGCTGTATGTTTCCCTTCAGAAATGGAGTTAAATCCCAGGCTCTGTGTCTTCCTACATGCAAGAATTCGTTTCAGGTAAGGGCAGTCACTTTTCAGCTCAATCGAACTACATCATTCACGAAGCTCACTCATTTCTCATCTTAACAGACAATCATTGGATTTTAGAGGACCAGAGCTTTGTATCAGTTTCAGAAGCAGAGTTGGACTATATAATGTCCGTATGTGTAGGAAACACCGTTCTTTTGTTCTCAGCACACTGACGTTTCCTGCTGTCTTAGAGACTCTAGAAAGCAAGAGCGTGCTTCTTCTTCTAAAGCAGAGACTCATCAACGGATGATTACACTGCTGTGTGTTTTACTTCAGAAATGGAATTAAATCCCAGGCTCTGAGTCTTCCTACAAGCAAGACTTCGTTTCAGGTAAGGGCAGTCAGTTTTCTGTTCAAACCAACTACATTGTTCACGATGCTGACACGTTTCTCATCTTACCTGACAAGCATTGGATGTAGAGGACCAGTGCTTTGTATCAGTTTCAGAAGAAGAGTTGGACTATATAATGTCCGTATGGGTTGGAAACACCGTTCTTTTGTTCTCAGCACACTCACGTTTCCTGCTGTATTAGAGACTCTAGAAATCAAGAGCGTGCTTCTCGCTCTAAAGCAGAGTGTGATCCATGGATGAAAACTATGCTGTTTGTTTCCCTTCAGAAAAGTAGTTAAATCCCAGGCTCTATGTCTTCGTACAAGCAAGACTTCGTTTCAGGTAAGGGCAGTCAGTTTTCTGCTCAAACGAACTACATCCTTCACGATGCTCACACGTTTCTCATCTTAACTGACAAGCATTGGATGTTAGAGGACCAGGGCTTTGTATCAGTTGCAGAAGTAGAGTTGGACTATATAATGTCTGTATGGGTTGGAAACACCGTTCTTTTGTTCTCTGCACACTCACGTTTCCTGCTGTCTTAGAGACTAGAGAAAGCAAGAGCGTGCTTCTCGCTCTAAAGCAGAGTGTGATGCATGGTTGAGAACACTGCTGTGTGTTTCCCTTCAGAAATGGAGTTAAATCCCAGGCCTGAGTCTTCCTACAAGCAAGACTTCGTTTCAGGTAAGGGCAGTCACTTTTCAGCTCAAAGGAACTACATCGTTCACTGAGCTCACACGTTTCTCATCTTAACAGACAAGCATTGGATGTTAGAGGACCAGTGCTTTGTATCAGTTTCAGAAGCAGAGTTGGACTAGATATGGTCTGTATGTGTAGGAAACACCGTTCTTTTGTTCTCAGCACACTCACGTTTCCTGCTGTCTTAGAGACTCTAGAAAGCAAGAGCGTGCTTCTAGTTCTAAAGCAGAGTGTGATCAATTGATGAGATAATGCTGTGTGTTTCACTTCAGAAATGGGGTTATTTTCCATGCTCTGTGTCTCCCTACAAGCATGACTTCGTTTAAGGTAAGGGCAGTCACTTTTCTGCTCAAACGAACTACATCGTTCACTAAACTCACACGTTTCTCATCTTAACAGACAAGCATTGGATGTTAGAGGACCAGTGCTTTGTATCTGTTTCAGAAGCAGAGTTGGACTAGATATGGTCCCTATGTGTAGGAAACACCGTTCTTTTGTTCTCAGCACACTCACGTTTCCTGCTGTCTTTGAGAGTGTAGAAAGCAAGAGCGTGCTTCTTGTCCTAAAGCAGAGTGTGATCAATGGATGATTACACTGCTGTGTGTTTTACTTCAGAAATGGAGTTAAATCCCAGGCTCTGAGTCTTCCTACAACAAGACTTCCATTCAGGTAAGGGCAGTCACTTTTCTGCTCAAACGAACTACATCGTTCACGAACCTCACACGTTTCTCATCTTAATTGACAAGGATTGGATGTTAGAGGACCAGTGCTTTGTATCAGTTTCAGAAGAAGAGTTGGACTAGATATGGTCCGTATGAGTAGGAAACACCGTTCTTTTGTTCTCAGCACACTCACGTTTCCTGCTCTCTTAGAGACTCTAGAAAGCAAGAGCGTGCTTCTCGCTCTAAAGCAGAGTGTGATCCATGGATGAGAACCCTGCTGTGTGTTTCACTTCAGAAATGGAGTTAAATCCCAGGCTCTGAGTCTTCCTACAAGCAAGACTTCGTTTCAGGTAAGGGTAGTCAGTTTTCTGCTCAAACGAACTACATTGTTCATGAAGCTCACACGTTTCTCATATTAACTGACAAGCATTGGATGTTAGAGGGTCAGTGCTTTGTATCAGTTTCAGAAGCAGATTTGGACTACATATTGTCCATATGTGTAGGAAACACCGATCTTTTGTTCTGGGCACACTCACGTTTCCTGCTGCCTTAGGGACTCTAGAAAGCAAGAGCGTGCTTCTTGCTCTAAAGCAGAGTGTGATCCATGGATGAGACTATGCTGTGTGTTTCCCTTCATAAATGTAGTTAAATCCCAGGCTCTATGTCTTCCTACAAGCAAGAGTTCGTTTCAGGTAAGGGCGGTCACTTTTCAGCTCAAACGAACTACATCTTTCACGGAGCTCACATGTTTCTCATCTAAACAGACAAGCATTGGATGTTAGAGGACCAGTGCTTTGTATCAGTTTCAGAAGCAGAGTTGGACTAGATATGGTCCTTATGTGTTGAAACACTGTTCTTTTGTTTTCAGCAAACTCACGTTTCTTGCTGTCTTAGAGACTCTAGGAAGCAAGAGTATGCTTCTTGTTCTAACGCAGAGTGTGATCAATGGATGAGAACCCTGCTGTGTGTTTCACTTTAGAAATGGAGTTAAATCCCAGGCTCTGAGTCTTCCTACAAGCAAGACTTCGTTTCAGGTAAGGGCAGTCAGTTTTCTGCTCAAACGAACTACATTGTTCATGAAGCTCACACGTTTCTCATATTAACTGCCAAGCATTGGATGTTAGAGGGTCAGTGCTTTGTATCAGTTTCAGAAGCAGATTTGGACTACATATTGTCCATATGTGTAGGAAACACCGATCTTTTGTTCTGGGCACACTCACGTTTCCTGCTGCCTTAGAGACTCTAGAAAGCAAGAGCGTGCTTCTTGCTCTAAAACAGAGTGTGATCCATGGATGAGACTATGCTGTGTGTTTCACTTCAGAAATGGAGTTAAATCCCATGCTCTGTGTCTCCCTACAAGCAAGACTTCGTTTCAGGTAAGGGCAGTCACTTTTCTGCTCAAACGAACTACATCGTTCACGAAGCTCACACGTTTCTCATCTTAATTGACAAGGATTGGATGTTAGAGGACCAGTGCTTTCTATCAGTTTCAGAAGAAGAGTTGGACTAGATATGGTCCGTATGAGTAGGAAACACCGTTCTTTTGTTCTCAGCACACTCACGTTTCCTGCTGCCTTAGAGACTCTAGAAAGCAAGAGCGTGCTTCTCGCTCTAAAGCAGAGTGTGATCCATGGATCAGAACTATGCTGTGTGTTTGCCTTCAGAAATGGAGTTAAATCCCAGGCTCTGAGTCTTCCTACAAGCAAGACTTCGTTTCAGGTAAGGGCAGTCACTTTTCTGCTCAAACGAACTACATCGTTCACTGAGCTCACACATTTCTCATTTTAACTGACAAGCATTGGAAGTTAGTGGACCAGTGCTTTGTATCAGTTTCAGAAGCAGAGTTCTACTGGATTGGGTCCTTATGTGTAGGAAACACCTTTCTTTTGTTCTGGGCACACTCAGATTTCCTTCTGTATTAGAGAATCTAGAAAGCAAGAGCGTGCTTCTTGCTCTAAAGCAGAGTGTGATCCATGAATGAGAACAAGCTGTATGTTTCCCTTCAGAAATGGAGTTAAATCCCAGGCTCTGTGTCTTCCTACATGCAAGAATTCGTTTCAGGTAAGGGCAGTCACTTTTCAGCTCAATCGAACTACATCATTCACGAAGCTCACTCGTTTCTCATCTTAACAGACAATCATTGGATTTTAGAGGACCCGAGCTTTGTATCAGTTTCAGAAGCAGAGTTGGACTATATAATGTCCGTATGTGTAGGAAACACCGTTCTTTTGTTCTCAGCACACTGACGTTTCCTGCTGTCTTAGAGACTCTAGAAAGCAAGAGCGTGCTTCTTCTTCTAAAGCAGAGACTCATCAACGGATGATTACACTGCTGTGTGTTTTACTTCAGAAATGGAATTAAATCCCAGGCTCAGAGTCTTCCTACAAGCAAGACTTCGTTTCAGGTAAGGGCAGTCAGTTTTCTGCTCAAACGAACTACATTGTTCACGATGCTGACACGTTTCTCATCTTACCTGACAAGCATTGGATGTTAGAGGACCAGTGCTTTGTATCAGTTTCAGAAGAAGAGTTGGACTATATAATGTCCGTATGGGTTGGAAACACCGTTCTTTTGTTCTCAGCACACTCACGTTTCCTGCTGTATTAGAGACTCTAGAAATCAAGAGCGTGCTTCTCGCTCTAAAGCAGAGTGTGATGCATGGTTGAGAACACTGCTGTGTGTTTCCCTTCAGAAATGGAGTTAAATCCCAGGCTCTGAGTCTTCCTACAAGCAAGACTTCTTTTCAGGTAAGGGCAGTCACTTTTCAGCTCAAAGGAACTACATCGTTCACTGAGCTCACACGTTTCTCATCTTAACAGACAAGCATTGGATGTTAGAGGACCAGTGCTTTGTATCAGTTTCAGAAGCAGAGTTGGACTAGATATGGTCTGTATGTGTAGGAAACACCGTTCTTTTGTTCTCAGCACACTCACGTTTCCTGCTGTCTTAGAGACTCTAGAAAGCAAGAGCGTGCTTCTTGTTCTAAAGCAGAGTGTGATCAATGGATGAGATAATGCTGTGTGTTTCACTTCAGAAATGGGGTTATTTTCCATGCTCTGTGTCTCCCTACAAGCATGACTTCGTTTAAGGTAAGGGCAGTCACTTTTCTGCTCAAACGAACTACATCGTTCACTGAGCTCACACGTTTCTCATCTTAACAGACAAGCATTGGATGTTAGAGGACCAGTGCTTTGTATCTGTTTCAGAAGCAGAGTTGGACTAGATATGGTCCCTATGTGTAGGAAACACCGTTCTTTTGTTCTCAGCACACTCACGTTTCCTGCTGTCTTTGAGAGTCTAGAAAGCAAGAGCGTGCTTCTTGTTCTAAAGCAGAGTGTGATCAATGGATGATTACACTGCTGTGTGTTTTACTTCAGAAATGGAGTTAAATCCAAGGCTCTGAGTCTTCCTACAAGCAAGACTTCGTTTCAGGTAAGGGCAGTCACTTTTCTGCTCAAACGAACTACATCGTTCACTGAGCTCACACGTTTCTCATCTTAACTGACAAGCATTGGATGTTAGAGGACCAGTGCATTGTATCAGTTTCAGAAGAAGATTTGGACTAGATATGGTCCATATGTGTAGGAAACACCCTTCTTTTGTTCTGGGCACACTCAGATTTCCTGCTGTCTTAGAGACTCTAGAAAGCAAGAGCATGCTTCTTGCTCTAAAGCAGAGTGTGATCCATGGATGAAAACTATGCTGTGTGTTTCCCTTCATAAATGTAGTTAAATCCCAGGCTCTATGTCTTCCTACAAGCAAGAGTTCGTTTCAGGTAAGGGCGGTGACTTTTTAGCTCAAACGAACTACATCTTTCACGGAGCTCACATGTTTCTCATCTAAACAGACAAGCATTGGATGTTAGAGGACCAGTGCTTTGTATCAGTTTCAGAAGCAGAGTTGGACTAGATATGGTCCTTATGTGTTGAAACACTGTTCTTTTGTTTTCAGCAAACTCACGTTTCTTGCTGTCTTAGAGACTCTAGGAAGCAAGAGTATGCTTCTTGTTCTAACGCAGAGTGTGATCAATGGATGAGAACCCTGCTGTGTGTTTCACTTCAGAAATGGAGTTAAATCCCAGGCTCTGAGTCTTCCTACAAGCAAGACTTCGTTTCAGGTAAGGGCAGTCAGTTTTCTGCTCAAACGAACTACATCGTTCACTGAGCTCACACATTTCTCATTTTAACTGACAAGCATTGGAAGTTAGTGGACCAGTGCTTTGTATCAGTTTCAGAAGCACAGTTCTACTGGATTGGGTCCTTATGTGTAGGAAACACCTTTCTTTTGTTCTGGGCACACTCAGATTTCCTTCTGTATTAGAGAATCTAGAAAGCAAGAGCGTGCTTCTTGCTCTAAAGCAGAGTGTGATCCATGAATGAGAACAAGCTGTATGTTTCCCTTCAGAAATGGAGTTAAATCCCAGGCTCTGTGTCTTCCTACATGCAAGAATTCGTTTCAGGTAAGGGCAGTCACTTTTCAGCTCAATCGAACTACATCATTCACGAAGCTCACTCGTTTCTCATCTTAACAGACAATCATTGGATTTTAGAGGACCCGAGCTTTGTATCAGTTTCAGAAGCAGAGTTGGACTACATATTGTCCATATGTGTAGGAAACACCGATCTTTTGTTCTGGGCACACTCACGTTTCCTGCTGCCTTAGGGACTCTAGAAAGCAAGAGCGTGCTTCTTGCTCTAAAGCAGAGTGTGATCCATGGATGAGACTATGCTGTGTGTTTCCCTTCATAAATGTAGTTAAATCCCAGGCTCTATGTCTTCCTACAAGCAAGAGTTCGTTTCAGGTAAGGGCGGTCACTTTTCAGCTCAAACGAACTACATCTTTCACGGAGCTCACATGTTTCTCATCTAAACAGACAAGCATTGGATGTTAGAGGACCAGTGCTTTGTATCAGTTTCAGAAGCAGAGTTGGACTAGATATGGTCCTTATGTGTTGAAACACTGTTCTTTTGTTTTCAGCAAACTCACGTTTCTTGCTGTCTTAGAGACTCTAGGAAGCAAGAGTATGCTTCTTGTTCTAACGCAGAGTGTGATCAATGGATGAGAACCCTGCTGTGTGTTTCACTTTAGAAATGGAGTTAAATCCCAGGCTCTGAGTCTTCCTACAAGCAAGACTTCGTTTCAGGTAAGGGCAGTCAGTTTTCTGCTCAAACGAACTACATTGTTCATGAAGCTCACACGTTTCTCATATTAACTGCCAAGCATTGGATGTTAGAGGGTCAGTGCTTTGTATCAGTTTCAGAAGCAGATTTGGACTACATATTGTCCATATGTGTAGGAAACACCGATCTTTTGTTCTGGGCACACTCACGTTTCCTGCTGCCTTAGAGACTCTAGAAAGCAAGAGCGTGCTTCTTGCTCTAAAACAGAGTGTGATCCATGGATGAGACTATGCTGTGTGTTTCACTTCAGAAATGGAGTTAAATCCCATGCTCTGTGTCTCCCTACAAGCAAGACTTCGTTTCAGGTAAGGGCAGTCACTTTTCTGCTCAAACGAACTACATCGTTCACGAAGCTCACACGTTTCTCATCTTAATTGACAAGGATTGGATGTTAGAGGACCAGTGCTTTCTATCAGTTTCAGAAGAAGAGTTGGACTAGATATGGTCCGTATGAGTAGGAAACACCGTTCTTTTGTTCTCAGCACACTCACGTTTCCTGCTGCCTTAGAGACTCTAGAAAGCAAGAGCGTGCTTCTCGCTCTAAAGCAGAGTGTGATCCATGGATCAGAACTATGCTGTGTGTTTGCCTTCAGAAATGGAGTTAAATCCCAGGCTCTGAGTCTTCCTACAAGCAAGACTTCGTTTCAGGTAAGGGCAGTCACTTTTCTGCTCAAACGAACTACATCGTTCACTGAGCTCACACATTTCTCATTTTAACTGACAAGCATTGGAAGTTAGTGGACCAGTGCTTTGTATCAGTTTCAGAAGCAGAGTTCTACTGGATTGGGTCCTTATGTGTAGGAAACACCTTTCTTTTGTTCTGGGCACACTCAGATTTCCTTCTGTATTAGAGAATCTAGAAAGCAAGAGCGTGCTTCTTGCTCTAAAGCAGAGTGTGATCCATGAATGAGAACAAGCTGTATGTTTCCCTTCAGAAATGGAGTTAAATCCCAGGCTCTGTGTCTTCCTACATGCAAGAATTCGTTTCAGGTAAGGGCAGTCACTTTTCAGCTCAATCGAACTACATCATTCACGAAGCTCACTCGTTTCTCATCTTAACAGACAATCATTGGATTTTAGAGGACCCGAGCTTTGTATCAGTTTCAGAAGCAGAGTTGGACTATATAATGTCCGTATGTGTAGGAAACACCGTTCTTTTGTTCTCAGCACACTGACGTTTCCTGCTGTCTTAGAGACTCTAGAAAGCAAGAGCGTGCTTCTTCTTCTAAAGCAGAGACTCATCAACGGATGATTACACTGCTGTGTGTTTTACTTCAGAAATGGAATTAAATCCCAGGCTCAGAGTCTTCCTACAAGCAAGACTTCGTTTCAGGTAAGGGCAGTCAGTTTTCTGCTCAAACGAACTACATTGTTCACGATGCTGACACGTTTCTCATCTTACCTGACAAGCATTGGATGTTAGAGGACCAGTGCTTTGTATCAGTTTCAGAAGAAGAGTTGGACTATATAATGTCCGTATGGGTTGGAAACACCGTTCTTTTGTTCTCAGCACACTCACGTTTCCTGCTGTATTAGAGACTCTAGAAATCAAGAGCGTGCTTCTCGCTCTAAAGCAGAGTGTGATGCATGGTTGAGAACACTGCTGTGTGTTTCCCTTCAGAAATGGAGTTAAATCCCAGGCTCTGAGTCTTCCTACAAGCAAGACTTCGTTTCAGGTAAGGGCAGTCACTTTTCAGCTCAAAGGAACTACATCGTTCACTGAGCTCACACGTTTCTCATCTTAACAGACAAGCATTGGATGTTAGAGGACCAGTGCTTTGTATCAGTTTCAGAAGCAGAGTTGGACTAGATATGGTCTGTATGTGTAGGAAACACCGTTCTTTTGTTCTCAGCACACTCACGTTTCCTGCTGTCTTAGAGACTCTAGAAAGCAAGAGCGTGCTTCTTGTTCTAAAGCAGAGTGTGATCAATGGATGAGATAATGCTGTGTGTTTCACTTCAGAAATGGGGTTATTTTCCATGCTCTGTGTCTCCCTACAAGCATGACTTCGTTTAAGGTAAGGGCAGTCACTTTTCTGCTCAAACGAACTACATCGTTCACTGAGCTCACACGTTTCTCATCTTAACAGACAAGCATTGGATGTTAGAGGACCAGTGCTTTGTATCTGTTTCAGAAGCAGAGTTGGACTAGATATGGTCCCTATGTGTAGGAAACACCGTTCTTTTGTTCTCAGCACACTCACGTTTCCTGCTGTCTTTGAGAGTCTAGAAAGCAAGAGCGTGCTTCTTGTTCTAAAGCAGAGTGTGATCAATGGATGATTACACTGCTGTGTGTTTTACTTCAGAAATGGAGTTAAATCCAAGGCTCTGAGTCTTCCTACAAGCAAGACTTCGTTTCAGGTAAGGGCAGTCACTTTTCTGCTCAAACGAACTACATCGTTCACTGAGCTCACACGTTTCTCATCTTAACTGACAAGCATTGGATGTTAGAGGACCAGTGCATTGTATCAGTTTCAGAAGAAGATTTGGACTAGATATGGTCCATATGTGTAGGAAACACCCTTCTTTTGTTCTGGGCACACTCAGATTTCCTGCTGTCTTAGAGACTCTAGAAAGCAAGAGCATGCTTCTTGCTCTAAAGCAGAGTGTGATCCATGGATGAAAACTATGCTGTGTGTTTCCCTTCATAAATGTAGTTAAATCCCAGGCTCTATGTCTTCCTACAAGCAAGAGTTCGTTTCAGGTAAGGGCGGTGACTTTTTAGCTCAAACGAACTACATCTTTCACGGAGCTCACATGTTTCTCATCTAAACAGACAAGCATTGGATGTTAGAGGACCAGTGCTTTGTATCAGTTTCAGAAGCAGAGTTGGACTAGATATGGTCCTTATGTGTTGAAACACTGTTCTTTTGTTTTCAGCAAACTCACGTTTCTTGCTGTCTTAGAGACTCTAGGAAGCAAGAGTATGCTTCTTGTTCTAACGCAGAGTGTGATCAATGGATGAGAACCCTGCTGTGTGTTTCACTTCAGAAATGGAGTTAAATCCCAGGCTCTGAGTCTTCCTACAAGCAAGACTTCGTTTCAGGTAAGGGCAGTCACTTTTCTGCTCAAACGAACTACATCGTTCACTGAGCTCACACATTTCTCATTTTAACTGACAAGCATTGGAAGTTAGTGGACCAGTGCTTTGTATCAGTTTCAGAAGCACAGTTCTACTGGATTGGGTCCTTATGTGTAGGAAACACCTTTCTTTTGTTCTGGGCACACTCAGATTTCCTTCTGTATTAGAGAATCTAGAAAGCAAGAGCGTGCTTCTTGCTCTAAAGCAGAGTGTGATCCATGAATGAGAACAAGCTGTATGTTTCCCTTCAGAAATGGAGTTAAATCCCAGGCTCTGTGTCTTCCTACATGCAAGAATTCGTTTCAGGTAAGGGCAGTCACTTTTCAGCTCAATCGAACTACATCATTCACGAAGCTCACTCGTTTCTCATCTTAACAGACAATCATTGGATTTTAGAGGACCCGAGCTTTGTATCAGTTTCAGAAGCAGAGTTGGACTATATAATGTCCGTATGTGTAGGAAACACCGTTCTTTTGTTCTCAGCACACTGACGTTTCCTGCTGTCTTAGAGACTCTAGAAAGCAAGAGCGTGCTTCTTCTTCTAAAGCAGAGACTCATCAACGGATGATTACACTGCTGTGTGTTTCCCTTCAGAAATGGAGTTAAATCCCAGGCTCTGAGTCTTCCTACAAGCAAGACTTCGTTTCAGGTAAGGGCAGTCACTTTTCTGCTCAAACGAACTACATCGTTCACTGAGCTCACACGTTTCTCATCTTAACTGACAAGCATTGGATGTTAGAGGACCAGTGCATTGTATCAGTTTCAGAAGAAGATTTGGACTAGATATGGTCCATATGTGTAGGAAACACCCTTCTTTTGTTCTGGGCACACTCAGATTTCCTGCTGTCTTAGAGACTATAGAAAGCAAGAGCGTGCTTCTTGCTCTAAAGCAGAGTGTGATCCATGGATGAAAACTATGCTGTGTGTTTCCCTTTATAAATGTAGTTAAATCCCAGGCTCTATGTCTTCCTACAAGCAAGAGTTCGTTTCAGGTAAGGGCGGTCACTTTTCAGCTCAAACGAACTACATCTTTCACGGAGCTCACATGTTTCTCATCTAAACAGACAAGCATTGGATGTTAGAGGTCCAGTGCTTTGTATCAGTTTCAGAAGCAGAGTTGGACTAGATATGGTCCTTATGTGTTGAAACACTGTTCTTTTGTTTTCAGCAAACTCACGTTTCTTGCTGTCTTAGAGACTCTAGGAAGCAAGAGTATGCTTCTTGTTCTAACGCAGAGTGTGATCAATGGATGAGAACCCTGCTGTGTGTTTCACTTCAGAAATGGAGTTAAATCCCAGGCTCTGAGTCTTCCTACAAGCAAGACTTCGTTTCAGGTAAGGGCAGTCACTTTTCTGGTCAAACGAACTACATTGTTCATGAAGCTCACACGTTTCTCATATTAACTGACAAGCATTGGATGTTAGAGGGTCAGTGCTTTGTATCAGTTTCAGAAGCAGATTTGGACTACATATTGTCCATATGTGTAGGAAACACCGATCTTTTGTTCTGGGCACACTCACGTTTCCTGCTGCCTTAGAGACTCTAGAAAGCAAGAGCGTGCTTCTTGCTCTAAAACAGAGTGTGATCCATGGATGAGACTATGCTGTGTGTTTCACTTCAGAAATGGAGTTAAATCCCATGCTCTGTGTCTCCCTACAAGCAAGACTTCGTTTCAGGTAAGGGCAGTCACTTTTCTGCTCAAAGGAACAACATCATTCACGAAGCTCACACGTTTCTCATCTTAACTGACAAGCATTGGATGTTAGAGGACCAGTGCTTTGTATCTGTTTCAGAAGCAGAGTTGGACTAGATATGGTCCCTATGTGTAGGAAACACCGTTCTTTTGTTCTCAGCACACTCACGTTTCCTGCTGTCTTTGAGAGTCTAGAAAGCAAGAGCGTGCTTCTTGTTCTAAAGCAGAGTGTGATCAATGGATGATTACACTGCTGTGTGTTTTACCTCAGAAATGCAGTTAAATCCCAGGCTCTGAGTCTTCCTACAAGCAAGACTTCGTTTCAGGTAAGGGCAGTCACTTTTCTGCTCAAACGAACTACATCGTTCACTGAGCTCACACGTTTCTCATCTTAACTGACAAGCATTGGATGTTAGAGGACCAGTGCATTGTATCAGTTTCAGAAGAAGATTTGGACTAGATATGGTCCATATGTGTAGGAAACACCCTTCTTTTGTTCTGGGCACACTCAGATTTCCTGCTGTCTTAGAGACTCCAGAAAGCAAGAGCGTGCTTCTTGCTCTAAAGCAGAGTGTGATCCATGGATGAAAACTATGCTGTGTGTTTCCCTTTATAAATGTAGTTAAATCCCAGGCTCTATGTCTTCCTACAAGCAAGAGTTCGTTTCAGGTAAGGGCGGTCACTTTTCAGCTCAAACGAACTACATCTTTCACGGAGCTCACATGTTTCTCATCTAAACAGACAAGCATTGGATGTTAGAGGACCAGTGCTTTGTATCAGTTTCAGAAGCAGAGTTGGACTAGATATGGTCCTTATGTGTTGAAACACTGTTCTTTTGTTTTCAGCAAACTCACGTTTCTTGCTGTCTTAGAGACTCTAGGAAGCAAGAGTATGCTTCTTGTTCTAACGCAGAGTGTGATCAATGGATGAGAACCCTGCTGTGTGTTTCACTTCAGAAATGGAGTTAAATCCCAGGCTCTGAGTCTTCCTACAAGCAAGACTTCGTTTCAGGTAAGGGCAGTCACTTTTCTGGTCAAACGAACTACATTGTTCATGAAGCTCACACGTTTCTCATATTAACTGACAAGCATTGGATGTTAGAGGGTCAGTGCTTTGTATCAGTTTCAGAAGCAGATTTGGACTACATATTGTCCATATGTGTAGGAAACACCGATCTTTTGTTCTGGGCACACTCACGTTTCCTGCTGCCTTAGAGACTCTAGAAAGCCAGAGCGTGCTTCTTGCTCTAAAACAGAGTGTGATCCATGGATGAGACTATGCTGTGTGTTTCACTTCAGAAATGGAGTTAAATCCCATGCTCTGTGTCTCCCTACAAGCAAGACTTCGTTTCAGGTAAGGGCAGTCACTTTTCTGCTCAAAGGAACAACATCATTCACGAAGCTCACACGTTTCTCATCTTAACTGACAAGCATTGGATGTTAGAGGACCAGTGCTTTGTATCTGTTTCAGAAGCAGAGTTGGACTAGATATGGTCCCTATGTGTAGGAAACACCGTTCTTTTGTTCTCAGCACACTCACGTTTCCTGCTGTCTTTGAGAGTCTAGAAAGCAAGAGCGTGCTTCTTGTTCTAAAGCAGAGTGTGATCAATGGATGATTACACTGCTGTGTGTTTTACCTCAGAAATGGAGTTAAATCCCAGGCTCTAAGTCTTCCTACAAGCAAGACTTCCATTCAGGTAATGGCAGTCACTTTTCTGCTCAAACGAACTACATCGTTCACGAAGCTCACACGTTTCTCATCTTAATTGACAAGGATTGGATATTAGAGGACCAGTGCTTTGTATCAGTTTCAGAAGAAGAGTTGGACTAGATATGGTCCGTATGAGTAGGAAACACCGTTCTTTTGTTCTCAGCACACTCACGTTTCCTGCTGCCTTAGAGACTCTAGAAAGCAAGAGCGTGCTTCTCGCTCTAAAGCAGAGTGTGATCCATGGATCAGAACTATGCTGTGTGTTTGCCTTCAGAAATGGAGTTAAATCCCAGGCTCTGAGTCTTCCTACAAGCAAGACTTCGTTTCAGGTAAGGGCAGTCACTTTTCTGCTCAAACGAACTACATCGTTCACTGAGCTCACACATTTCTCATTTTAACTGACAAGCATTGGAAGTTAGAGGACCAGTGCTTTGTATCAGTTTCAGAAGCAGAGTTCGACTGGATTGGGTCCTTATGTGTAGGAAACACCGTTCTTTTGTTCTCAGCAAACTCACGTTTCCTGCTGTCTTAGAGACTCTAGAAAGCAAAAGCATGCTTCTTGTTCTAAAGCAGAGTGTGATCAAAGGATGAGAACACTGCTGTGTGTTTCACTTCAGAAATGGAGTTAAATGCCAGGCTCTGAGTCTTCCTACAAGCAAGACATCATTTCAGGTAAGGGCAGTCAGTTTTCTGCTCAAACGAACTACATCGTTCACGATGCTCACACGTTTCTCATCTTAACTGACAATCATTGGATGTTAGAGGACCAGTGCTTTGTATCAATTTCAGAAGAAGAGTTGGACTATATAATGTCCATATGTGTAGGAAACACCGTTCTTTTGTTCTCAGCACACTCACGTTACCTGCTCTCTTAGAGACTCTAGAAAGCAAGAGCGTGCTTCTTGCTCTAAAGCAGAGTGTGATCAATGGATGAGAACTATGCTGTGTGTTTCCCTTCAAAAATGGAGTTAAATCCCAGGCTCTGAGTCTCCCTACAAGCAAGACTTCGTTTCAGGTAAGGGCAGTCACTTTTCAGCTCAAACGAACTACATCGAAAACTGAGCTCACACGTTTCTCATCTTAACTGACAAGCATTAGATATTAGAGTACCAGTGCTTTGTACCTGTTTCAGAAGAAGATTTGAACTAGATATGGTCCATATGTGTAGGAAACACCCTTCTTTTGTTCTGGGCACACTCAGATTTCCTGCTGTCTTAGATATTCTAGAAAGCAAGAGAGTGCTTCTCGCTCTAAAGCAGAGTGTGATCCATGGATGAAAACTATGCTGTGTGTTTCCCTTCATAAATGTAGTTAAATCCCAAGCTCTATGTCTTCCTACAAGCAAGATTTCATTTCAGGTAAGGGCAGTCACTTTTCAGCTCAAACGAACTACATCTTTCACGGTGCTCACATGATTCTCATCTAAACAGACAAGCATTGGATGTTAGAGGACCAGTGCTTTGTATCAGTTTCAGAAGCAGAGTTGGACTAGATATGGTCCTTATGTGTTGAAACACTGTTCTTTTGTTTTCAGCAAACTCACGTTTCCTGCTGTCTTTGAGAGTCTAGAAAGCAATTGCGTGCTTCTTGTTCTAAAGCAGAGTGTGATCAATGGATGATTACACTGCTGTGTGTTTTACTTCAGAAATGGAGTTAAATCCCAGGCTCTGAGTCTTCCTACAAGCAAGACTTCCATTCAGGTAAGGGCAGTCACTTTTCTGCTCAAACGAACTACATCGTTCACGAACCTCACACGTTTCTCATCTTAATTGACAAGGATTGGATGTTAGAGGACCAGTGCTTTGTATCAGTTTCAGAAGAAGAGTTGGACTAGATATGGTCCGTATGAGTAGGAAACACCGTTCTTTTGTTCTCAGCACACTCACGTTTCCTGCTGCCTTAGAGACTCTAGAAAGCAAGAGCATGCTTCTCGCTCTAAAGCAGAGTGTGATCCATGGATCAGAACTATGCTGTGTGGTGGCCTTCAGAAATGGAGTTAAATCCCAGGATCTGAGTCTTCCTACAAGCAAGACTTCGTTACAGGTAAGGGCAGTCACTTTTCTGCTCAAACGAACTACATCGTTCACTGAGCTCACACGTTTCTCATCTTAACTGACAAGCATTGGATGTTAGAGGACCAGTGCATTGTATCAGTTTCAGAAGAAGATTTGGACTAGATATGGTCCATATGTGTAGGAAACACCCTTCTTTTGTTCTGGGCACACTCAGATTTCCTGCTGTCTTAGAGACTCTAGAAAGCAAGAGCGTGCTTCTTGCTCTAAAGCAGAGTGTGATCCATGAATGAAAACTATGCTGTGTGTTTCCCTTCATAAATGTAGTTAAATCCCAGGCTCTATGTCTTCCTACAAGCAAGAGTTCGTTTCAGGTACGGGCAGTCACTTTTCAGCTCAAACGAACTACATCTTTCACGGAGCTCACATGTTTCTCATCTAAACAGACAAGCATTGGATGTTAGAGGACCAGTGCTTTGTATCAGTTTCAGAAGCAGAGTTGGACTAGATATGGTCCTTATGTGTTGAAACACTGTTCTTTTGTTTTCAGCAAACTCACGTTTCTTGCTGTCTTAGAGACTCTAGGAAGCAAGAGTATGCTTCTTGTTCTAACGCAGAGTGTGATCAATGGATGAGAACCCTGCTGTGTGTTTCACTTCAGAAATGGAGTTAAATCCCAGGCTCTGAGTCTTCCTACAAGCAAGACTTCGTTTCAGGTAAGGGCAGTCAGTTTTCTGCTCAAACGAACTACATTGTTCATGAAGCTCACACGTTTCTCATCTTAACTGACAAGCATTGGATGTTAGAGGGTCAGTGCTTTGTATCAGTTTCAGAAGCAGATTTGGACTACATATTGTCCATATGTGCAGGAAACACCGATCTTTTGTTCTGGGCACACTCACGTTTCCTGCTGCCTTAGAGACTCTAGAAAGCAAGAGCGTGCTTCTTGCTCTAAAACAGAGTGTGATCCATGGATGAGACTATGCTGTGTGTTTCACTTCAGAAATGGAGTTAAATCCCATGCTCTGTGTCTCCCTACAAGCAAGACTTCGTTTCAGGTAAGGGCAGTCACTTTTCTGCTCAAAGGAACAACATCGTTCACGAAGCTCACACGTTTCTCATCTTAACTGACAAGCATTGGATGTTAGAGGACCAGTGCTTTGTATCTGTTTCAGAAGCAGAGTTGGACTAGATATGGTCCCTATGTGTAGGAAACACCGTTCTTTTGTTCTCAGCACACTCACGTTTCCTGCTGTCTTTGAGAGTCTAGAAAGCAAGAGCCTGCTTCTTGTTCTAAAGCAGAGTGTGATCAATGGATGATTACACTGCTGTGTGTTTTACTTCAGAAATGGAGTTAAATCCCAGGCTCTGAGTCTTCCTACAAACAAGACTTGCATTCAGGTAAGGGCAGTCACTTTTCTGCTCAAACGAACTACATCGTTCACGAAGCTCACACGTTTCTCATCTTAATTGACAAGGATTGGATATTAGAGGACCAGTGCTTTGTATCCGTTTCATAAGAAGAGTTGGACTAGATATGGTCCGTTTGAGTAGGAAACACCGTTCTTTTCTTCTCAGCACACTCACGTTTCCTGCTGTCTTAGAGACTCTAGAAAGCAAGAGCGTGCTTCTCGCTCTAAAGCAGAGTGTGATCCATGGATCAGAACTATGCTGTGTGTTTCCCTTCAGAAATGGAGTTAAATCCCAGGCTCTGTTTCTTCCTACAAGCAAGACTTCGTTTCAGGTAAGAGCAGTCACTTTTCTGCTCAAACGAACTACATCGTTCACTGTGCTCACACGTTTCTCATCTTAACAGACAAGCATTGGATATTAGAGGACCAGTGCTTTGTATCTGTTTCAGAAGCAGAGTTGGACTATATAATGTCTGTATGTGTAGGAAACACCGTTCTTTTGTTCTCAGCAAACTCACGTTTCCTGCTGTCTTAGAGACTCTAGAAAGCAAGAGCGTGCTTCTTGTTCTAAAGCAGAGTTTGATCAATGCATGATTACACTGCTGTGTGTTTTACTTCAGAAATGGAGATAAATCCCAGGCTTTGAGTCTTCCTTCAAGCAAGACTTCAATTCAGGTATGGGCAGTCACTTTTCTGCTCAAACGAACTACATCGTTCACGATGCTCACACGTTTCTCATCTTAACTGACAACCATTGGATGTTAGAGTGTCAGTGCTTTGTATCAGTTTCAGAAGCAGATTTGGACTACATATGGTCCATATGTATAGGAAACACTGTTCTTTTGTCCTGGGCACACTCAGATTTCCTGCTGTCTTAGAGACTCTAGAAAGCAAGAGCGTACTTCTCGCAGTAAAGCAGAGTGTGATCCATGGATGAGAACTATGTTGTGTGTTTCCCTTCAGAAATGGACTTAAATCCCAGGCTCTGTGTCTTACTACAAGCAAGACTTCGTTTCAGGTAAGGGCAGTCACTTTTCAGTTCAAAGGAACTACATCAATCACAAAGCTCACACGTTTCTCATCTTAACTGACAAGCATTGAATGTTAGAGGACCAGTGCATTCTATCAGTTTCAGAAGAAGATTTGGACTACATATAGTCCGTATGTGTAGGAAACACCGTTCTTTTGTTCTGGGCACACTCACGTTTCCTGCTGTCTTAGAGACTCTAGAAAGCAAGAGTGTGCTTCTTGCTCTAAAGCAGATTGTGATCCATGGATGAGAACTATGCCGTGTGTTTCACTTCAGAAATGGAGTTTAATCCCAGGCTTTGAGTCTTCCTACAAGCAAGACTTCGTTTCTGGTAAGGGCAGTCACTTTTCTGCACAAACGAACTACAAAGTTCATGAAGCTCACACGTTTCTCATCTTAACTGACAAGCATTGGATGTTAGAGGACCAGTGCTTTGTATCAGTTTCAGAAGAAGAGTTGGACTAGATATGGTCCCTATGTGCAGGAAACACCGTTCTTTTGTTCTCAGCACACTCACGTTTCCTGCTGTCTTGGAGACTTTAGAAAGCAAGAGCGTGCTTCTCGCTCTAAAGCAGAGTGTGATCCATGGATGAAAACTATGCTGTGTGTTTCCCTTCATAAATATAGTTAAATCCCAGGCTCTATGTCTTCCTACAAGCAAGACTTCGTTTCAGTTAAGGGCAGTCACTTTTCAGCTCAAACGAACTACATCTTTCACAGAGCTCACATGTTTCTCATCTAAACAGACAAGCATTGGATGTTAGAGGACCAGTGCTTTGTATCAGTTTCAGAAGCAGAGTTGGACTAGATATGGTCCGTATGTGTAGGAAACACTGTTCATTTGTTTTCAGCAAACTCACGTTTCTTGCTGTCTTATAAACTCTAGGAAGCAAGAGTATGCTTCTTGTTATAACACAGAGTTTGATCAATGGATGAGAACCCTGCTGTGTGTTTCACTTCAGAAATGGAGTTGAATCCCAGGCTCTGAGTCTCCCTACAAGCAAGACTTCGTTTAAGGTAAGGGCAGTCACTTTTCTGCTCAAACGAACTACATCGTTCACAAAGCACACACGTTTCTCATCTTAACTGACAAGCATTGGATGTTAGAGGGTCAGTGCTTTGTATCAGTTTCAGAAGCAGATTTGGACTACATATGGTCCATATGTATAGGAAACACCGTTCTTTTGTCCTGGGCACACTCAGATTTCCTGCTGTATTAGAGACTCTAGAAAGCTAGAGTGTGCTTCTTGCTCTAAAGCAGAGTATGATCCATGGATGAGAACTATGTTGTGTGTTTCCCTTCAGAAATGCACTTAAATCCCAGGCTCTGTGTCTTACTACAAGAAAGACTTCGTTTCAGGTAAGGGAAGTCACATTTCAGTTCAAAGGAACTACATCATTCACAAAGCTCACACGTTTCTCATCTTAACTGACAAGCATTGGATGTTAGAGGACCAGTGCATTCTATCAGTTTCAGAAGAAGATTTGGACTACATATAGTCCGTATGTGTAGGAAACACCGTTCTTTTGTTCTGGGCACACTCACGTTTCCTGCTGTCTTAGAGACTCTAGAATGCAAGAGCGTACTTCTCGCTCTAAAGCAGAGTGTGATCCCTGGATGGGAACTATGCTGTGTGTTTGGCTTCAGAAATGGAGTTAAATGCCAGGCTCTGAGTCTTCCTACAAGCAAGACAACGTTTCAGGTAAGGGCAGTCAGTTTTCTGCTCAAAGAAACTACATCGTTCACGATGCTCACACGTTTCTCATCTTAACTGACAATCATTGTATGTTAGAGGACCAGTGCTTTGTATCAGTTTCAGAAGCAGAGTTGGATTAGATATGGTCCGTATGGGTAGGAAACACTGTTCTTTTGTTTTCAGCAAAGTCACGTTTCTTGCTGTCTTAGAGACTCTAGGAAGCAAGAGTATGCTTCTTGTTCTAACGCAGAGTGTGATCAATGGATGAGAACCCTGCTGTGTGTTTCACTTCAGAAATGGAGTTAAATCCCAGGCTCTGAGTCTTCCTACAAGCAAGACTTCATTTCAGGTAAGGGCAGTCAGTTTTCTGCTCAAACGAAATACATTGTTCATGAAGCTCACACGTTTCTCATCTTAACTGACAAGCATTGGATGTTAGAGGGTCAGTGCTTTGTATCAGTTTCAGAAGCAGATTTGGACTACATATTGTCCATATGTGTAGGAAACACCGATCTTTTGTTCTGGGCACACTCACGTTTCCTGCTGCCTTAGAGACTCTAGTAGCAAGAGCGTGCTTCTCACTCTAAAACAGTGTGTGATCAATGGATGATTACACTGTTGTGTGTTTTACTTCAGAAATGGAGTTAAATCCCATGCTCTGTGTCTCCCTACAAGCAAGACTTCGTTTCAGGTAAGGGCAGTCACTTTTCTGCTCAAAGGAACAACATCGTTCACAAAGCTCACACGTTTCTCATCTTAACTGACAAGCATTGGATGTTAGAGGACCAGTGCTTTGTATCTGTATCAGAAGCAGAGTTGGACTAGATATGGTCCCTATGTGTAGGAAACACCGTTCTTTTGTTCTCAGCACACTCACGTTTCCTGCTGTCTTTGAGAGTCTAGAAAGCAAGAGCGTGCTTCTTGTTCTAAAGCAGAGTGTGATCAATGGATGATTACACTGCTGTGTGTTTTACTTCAGAAATGGAGTTAAATCCCAGGCTCTGAGTCTTCCTACAAGCAAGACTTCCATTCAGGTAAGGGCAGTCACTTTTCTGCTCAAACGAACTACATCGTTCACGATGCTCACACGTTTCTCATCTTAATTGACAAGGATTGGATGTTAGAGGACCAGTGCTTTGTATCAGTTTCAGAAGAAGAGTTGGACTAGATATGGTCCGTATGAGTAGGAAACACCGTTCTTTTGTTCTCAGCACACTCACGTTTCCTGCTCTCTTAGAGACTCTAGAAAGCAAGAGCGTACTTCTCGCTCTAAAGCAGAGTGTGATCCATGGATGAGAACTATGCTGTGTGGTGGCCTTCAGAAATGGAGTTAAATCCCAGGCTCTGAGTCTTCCTACAAGCAAGACTTCGTTTCAGGTAAGGGCAGTCACTTTTCTGCTCAAACGAACTACATTGTTCATGAAGCTCACACGTTTCTCATCTTAACTGACAAGCATTGGATGTTAGAGGGTCAGTGCTTTGTATCAGTTTCAGAAGCAGATTTGGACTACATATTGTCCATATGTGTAGGAAACACCGATCTTTTGGTCTGGGCACACTCACGTTTCCTGCTGCCTTAGAGACTCTAGAAAGCAAGAGCGTGCTTCTTGCTCTAAAACAGAGTGTGATCCATGGATGAGACTATGCTGTCTGTTTCACTTCAGAAATGGAGTTAAATCCCATGCTCTGTGTCTCCCTACAAGCAAGACTTCGTTTCAGGTAAGGGCAGTCACTTTTCTGCTCAAACGAACTACATCGTTCACGAACCTCACACGTTTCTCATCTTAATTGACAAGGATTGGATGTTAGAGGACCAGTGCTTTGTATCAGTTTCAGAAGAAGAGTTGGACTAGATATGGTCCGTATGGGTAGGAAATACCGTTCTTTTTTTCTCAGCACACTCACGTTTCCTGCTGTCTTAGAGACTCTAGAAAGCAAGAGCGTGCTTCTCGCTCTAAAGCAGAGTGTGATCTATGGATCAGAACTATGCTGTGTGTTTCCCTTCAGAAATGGAGTTAAATCCCAGGCTCTGTATCTTCCTACAAGCAAGACTTCGTTTCAGGTAAGAGCAGTCACTTTTCTGCTCAAACGAACTACATCGTTCACTGAGCTCACACGTTTCTCATCTTAACAGACAAGCATTGGATGTTAGAGGACCAGTGCTTTGTATCAGTTTCAGAAGCAGAGTTGGACTATATAATGTCTGCATGTGTAGGAAACACCGTTCTTTTGTTCTCAGCAAACTCACGTTTCCTGCTGTCTTAGAGACTCTAGAAAGCAAGAGCGTGCTTCTTGTTCTAAAGCAGAGTTTGATCAATGCATGATTACACTGCTGTGTGTTTTACTTCAGAAATGGAGATAAATCCCAGGCTCTGAGTCTTCCTATGAGCAAGACTTCAATTCAGGTATGGGCAGTCACTTTTCTGCTCAAACGAACTACATCGTTCACGAAGCTCACACGTTTCTCATCTTAACTGACAAGCATTGGATGTTAGAGTGTCAGTGCTTTGTATCAGTTTCAGAAGCAGATTTGGACTACATATGGTCCATATGTATAGGAAACACCGTTCTTTTGTCCTGGGCACACTCATATTTCCTGCTGTCTTAGAGACTCTAGAAAGCAAGAGCGTACTTCTCGCTCTAAAGCAGAGTGTGATCCATGGATGAGAACTATGTTGTGTGTTTCCCTTCAGAAATGGACTTAAATCCCAGGGTCTGTGTCTTACTACAAGCAAGACTTCGTTTCAGGTAAGGGCAGTCACTTTTCAGTTCAAAGGAACTACATCATTCACAAAGCTCACACATTTCTCATCTTAACTGACAAGCATTGAATGTTAGAGCACCAGTGCATTCTATCAGTTTCAGAAGAAGATTTGTACTACATATAGTCCGTATGTGTAGGAAACACCGTTCTTTTGTTCTGGGCACACTCACGTTTCCTGCTGTCTTAGAGACTCTAGAAAGCAAGAGTGTGCTTCTTGCTCTAAAGCAGAGTGTGATCCATGGATGAGAACTATGCTGTGTGTTTCACTTCAGAAATGGAGTTAAATCCCAGGCTTTGAGTCTTCCTACAAGCAAGACTTCGTTTCAGGTAAGGGCAGTCACTTTTCTGCACAAACGAACTACAAAGTTCATGAAGCTCACACGTTTCTCATCTTAACTGACAAGCATTGGATGTTAGAGGACCAGTGCTTTGTATCAGTTTCAGAAGCAGAGTTGGACTAGATATGGTCCGTATGCGTAGGAAACACTGTTCTTTTGTTTTCAGCAAACTCACGTTTCTTGCTGTCTTATAGACTCTAGGAAGCAAGAGTATGCTTCTTGTTCTAACACAGAGTTTGATCAATGGATGAGAACCCTGCTGTGTGTTTCACTTCAGAAATGGAGTTAAATCCCAGGCTCTGAGTCTCCCTACAAGCAAGACTTCGTTTAAGGTAAGGGCAGTCACTTTTCTGCTCAAAGGAACTACATCGTTCACAAAGCTCACACGTTTCTCATCTTAACTGACAAGCATTGGATGTTAGAGGGTCAGTGCTTTGTATCAGTTTCAGAAGCAGATTTGGACTACATATGGTCCATATGTATAGGAAACACCCTTCTTTTGTTCTGGGCACACTCAGATTTCCTGCTGTCTTAGAGACTCTAGAAAGCAAGAGTGTGCTTCTCGCTCTAAAGCAGAGTGTGATCCATGGATGAAAACTATGCTGTGTGTTTCCCTTCATAAATGTAGTTAAATCCCAGGCTCTATGTCTTCCTACAAGCAAGAGTTCGTTTCAGGTAAGGGCAGTCACTTTTCAGCTCAAACGAACTACATCTTTCACGGTGCTCACATGTTTCTCATCTAAACAGACAAGCATTGGATGTTAGAGGACCAGTGCTTTGTATCAGTTTCAGAAGCAGAGTTGGACTAGATATGGTCCTTATGTGTTGAAACACTGTTCTTTTGTTTTCAGCAAACTCACGTTTCTTGCTGTCTTAGAGACTCTAGGAAGCAAGAGTATGCTTCTTGATTCTAACGCAGAGTGTGATCAATTGATGAGAACCCTGCTGTGTGTTTCACTTCAGAAATGGAGTTAAATCCAAGGCTCTGAGTCTTCCTACAAGCAAGACTTCGTTTCAGGTAAGGGCAGTCAGTTTTCTGCTCAAGCGAACTACATTGTTCATGAAGCTCACACGTTTCTCATCTTAACTGACAAGCATTGGATGTTAGAGGGTCAGTGCTTTGTATCAGTTTCAGAAGCAGGTTTGGACTACATATTGTCCATATGTGTAGGAAACACCGATCTTTTGTTTTGGGCACACTCATGTTTCCTGCTGCCTTAGAGACTCTAGAAAGCAAGAGCGTGCTTCTCGCTCTAAAACAGAGTGTGATCCATGGGTGAGACTATGCTGTGTGTTTCACTTCAGAAATAGAGATAAATCCCATGCTCTGTGTCTCCCTACAAGCAAGACTTCGTTTCAGGTAAGGGCAGTCACTTTTCTGCTCAAAGGAACAACATCGTTCACGAAGCTCACACGTTTCTCATCTTAAATGACAAGCATTGGATGTTAGAGGACCAGTGCTTTGAATCTGTTTCAGAAGCAGAGTTGGACTAGATATGGTCCCTATGTGTAGGAAACACCGTTCTTTTGTTCTCAGCACACTCACGTTTCCTGCTGTCTTTGAGAGTTTAGAAAGCAAGAGTATGCTTCTTGTTCTAACGCAGAGTGTGATCAATGGATGAGAACCCTGTTGTGTGTTTCACTTCAGAAATGGAGTTAAATCCCAGGCTCTGAGTCTTCCTACAAGCAAGACTTCGTTTCAGGTAAGGGCAGTCAGTTTTCTGCTCAAACGAACTACATTGTTCATGAAGCTCACACGTTTCTCATCTTAATTGACAAGGATTGGATGTTAGAGGACCAGTGCTTTGTATCAGTTTCAGAAGAAGAGTTGGACTAGATATGGTCCGTATGAGTAGGAAACACCGTTCTTTTGTTCTCAGCACACTCACGTTTCCTGCTGTCTTAGAGACTCTAGAAAGCAAGAGCGTGCTTCTCGCTCTAAAGCAGAGTGTGATCTATGGATCAGAACTATGCTGTGTGTTTCCCTTCAGAAATGGAGTTAAATCCCAGGCTCTGTATCTTCCTACAAGCAAGACTTCGTTTCAGGTAAGAGCAGTCACTTTTCTGCTCAAACGAACTACATCGTTCACTGAGCTCACACGTTTCTCATCTTAACAGACAAGCATTGGATGTTAGAGGACCAGTGCTTTGTATCAGTTTCAGAAGCAGAGTTGGAGTATATAATGTCTATATGTGTAGGAAACACCGTTCTTTTCTTCTCAGCAAACTCACGTTTCCTGCTGTCTTAGAGACTCTAGAAAGCAAGAGCGTGCTTCTTGTTCTAAAGCAGAGTTTGATCAATGGATGATTACACTGCTGTGTGTTTTAATTCAGAAATGGAGATAAATCCCAGGCTCTGAGTCTTCCTACAAGCAAGACTTCAATTCAGGTATGGGCAGTCACTTTTCTGCTCAAACGAACTACATCGTTCACGAAGCTCACACGTTTCTCATCTTAACTGACAAGCATTGGATGTTAGAGTGTCAGTGCTTCGTATCAGTTTCAGAAGCAGATTTGGACTACATATGGTCCATATGTATAGGAAACACCGTTCTTTTGTCTTGGGCACACTCAGATTTCCTGCTGTCTTAGAGACTCTAGAAAGCAAGAGCGTACTTCTGGCTCTAAAGCAGAGTGTGATCCATGGATGAGAACTATGTTGTGTGTTTCCCTTCAGAAATGGACTTAAATCCCAGGCTCTGTGTCTTACTACAAGCAAGACTTCGTTTCAGGTAAGGGCAGTCACTTTTCAGTTCAAAGGAACTACATCATTCACAAAGCTCACACATTTCTCATCTTAACTGACAAGCATTGAATGTTAGAGGACCAGTGCATTCTATCAGTTTCAGAAGAAGATTTGTACTACATATAGTCCATATGTGTAGGAAACACCGTTCTTTTGTTCTGGGCACACTCACGTTTCCTGCTGTCTTAGAGACTCTAGAAAGCAAGAGTGTGCTTCTTGCTCTAAAGCAGAGTGTGATCCATGGATGAGAACTATGCTGTGTGTTTCACTTCAGAAATGGAGTTAAATCCCAGGCCTTGAGTCTTCCTACAAGCAAGACTTCGTTTCAGGTAAGGGCAGTCACTTTTCTGCACAAAGGAACTACAAAGTTCATGAAGCTCACACGTTTCTCATCTTAACTGACAAGCATTGGATGTTAGAGGACCAGTGCTTTGTATCAGTTTCAGAAGAAGAGTTGGATTAGATATGGTCCGTATGTGCAGGAAACACCGTTCTTTTGTTCTCAGCACACTCACGTTTCCTGCTGTCTTGGAGAATTTAGAAAGCAAGAGCGTGCTTCTCTCTCTAAAGCAGAGTGTGATCCATTGATGAAAACTATGCTGTCTGTTTCCCTTCATAAATATAGTTAAATCCCAGGCTCTATGTCTTCCTACAAGCAAGACTTCGTTTCAGTTAAGGGCAGTCACTTTTCAGCTCAAACGAACTACATCTTTCACAGAGCTCACATGTTTCTCATCTAAACAGACAAGCATTGGGTGTTAGAGGACCAGTGCTTTGTATCAGTTTCAGAAGCAGAGTTGGACTAGATATGGTCCGTATGTGTAGGAAACACTGTTATTTTGTTTTCAGCAAACTCACGTTTCTTGCCGTCTTATAGACTCTAGGAAGCAAGAGTATGCTTCTTGTTCTAACACAGAGTTTGATCAATGGATGAGAACCCTGCTGTGTGTTTCACTTCAGAAATGGAGTTAAATCCCAGGCTCTGAGTCTCCCTACAAGCAAGACTTCGTTTAAGGTAAGGGCAGTCACTTTTCTGCTCAAAGGAACTACATCGTTCACAAAGCTCACACGTTTCTCATCTTAACTGACAAGCATTGGATGTTAGAGGGTCAGTGCTTTGTATCAGTTTCAGAAGCAGATTTGGACTACATATGGTCCATATGTATAGGAAACACCGTTCTTTTGTCCTGGGCACACTCAGATTTCCTGCTGTATTAGAGACTCTAGAAAGCTAGAGTGTGCTTCTTGCTCTAAAGCAGAGTGTGATCCATGGATGAGAACTATGTTGTGTGTTTCCCTTCAGAAATGGACTTAAATCCCAGGCTCTGTGTCTTACTACAAGCAAGACTTCGTTTGAGGTAAGGGAAGTCACATTTCAGTTCAAAGGAACTACATCATTCACAAAGCTCACACGTTTCTCATCTTAACTGACAAGCATTGGATGTTAGAGGACCAGTGCATTCTATCAGTTTCAGAAGAAGATTTGGACTACATATAGTCCGTATGTGTAGGAAACACCGTTCTTTTGTTCTGGGCACACTCACGTTTCCTGCTGTCTTAGAGACTCTAGAAAGCAAGAGCGTGCTTCTCGCTCTAAAACAGAGTGTGATCCATGGATGAGACTATGCTGTGTGTTTCACTTCAGAAATGGAGATAAATCCCATGCTCTGTGTCTCCCTACAAGCAAGACTTCGTTTCAGGTAAGGGCAGTCACTTTTCTGCTCAAAGGAACAACATCGTTCACGAAGCTCACACGTTTCTCATCTTAACTGACAAGCATTGGATGTTAGAGGACCAGTGCTTTGTATCTGTTTCAGAAGCAGAGTTGGACTAGATATGGTCCCTATGTGTAGGAAACACTGTTCTTTTGTTCTCAGCACACTCACGTTTCCTGCTGTCTTTGAGAGTCTAGAAAGCAAGAGCGTGCTTCTTGTTCTAAAGCAGAGTGTGATCAATGGATGATTACACTGCTGTGTGTTTTACTTCAGAAATGGAGTTAAATCCCGGGCTCTGAGTCTCCCTACAAGCAAGACTTCGTTTCAGGTAAGGGCAGTCACTTTTCAGCTCAAAAGGACTACATCTTTCACCCAGCTCACACGTTCTCATCTTAACAGACAAGCATTGGATGTTAGAGGACCAGTGCTTTGTATCAGTTTCAGAAGATGATTTGGACTAGATATGGTCCATATGTGTAGGAAACACCGATCTTTTGTTCTGGGCACGCTCAGATTTCCTGCTGTCTTAGAGACTCTAGAAAGCAAGAGTGTGCTTCTTGCTCTAAAGAAGAGTGTGATCCATGGATGAAAACTATGCTTTGTGTTTCCCTTCAGAAAAGTAGTTAAATCCCAGGCTCTATGTATTCCTACAAGCAAGACTTCGTTTCAGGTAAGGGCAGTCACTTTTCTGCTCAAACAAACTACATCATTCACTGAGCTCACACGTTTCTCATCTTAACTGACAAGCATTGGATGTTAGAGGACCAGTGCATTGTATCAGTTTCAGAAGAAGATTTGGACTAGATATGGTCCATATGTGTAGGAAACACCCTTCTTTTGTTCTGGGCACACTCAGATTTCCTGCTGTCTTAGAGACTCTAGAAAGCAAGAGTGTGCTTCTCGCTCTAAAGCAGAGTGTGATCCATGGATGAAAACTATGCTGTGTGTTTCCCTTCAGAAATGGAGTTAAATCCCAGGCTCTGAGTCTTCCTACAGGCAAGACTTCGTTTCAGGTAAGGGCAGTCACCTTTCAGCTCAAACGAACTACATCGTTCACTGAGCTCACACGTTTCTCATTTTAACTGACAAGCATTGGAAGTTAGAGGACCAGCGCTTTGTATCAGTTTCAGAAGCAGAGTTCGACTGGATTGGGTCCTTATGTGTAGGAAACACCGTTCTTTTGTTCTCAGCAAACTCACGTTTCCTGCTGTCTTAGAGACTCTAGAATGCAAAAGCATGCTTCTTGTTCTAAAGCAGAGTGTGATCAATGGATGAGAACACTGCTGTGTGTTTCACTTCAGAAATGGAGTTAAATCCCAGGCTCTGAGTCTTCCTACAAGCAAGACTTCGTTTCAGGTAAGGGCAGTCAGTTTTCTGCTCAAACGAACTACATTGTTCATGAAGCTCACACGTTTCTCATCTTAACTGACAAGCATTGGATGTTAGAGGGTCAGTGCTTTGTATCAGTTTCATAAGCAGATTTGGACTACATATTGTCCATATGTGTAGGAAACACCGATCTTTTGTTCTTGGCACACTCACATTTCCTGCTGCCTTAGAGAATCTAGAAAGCAAGAGCGTGCTTCTTGCTCTAAAACAGAGTTTGATACATGGATGAGACTATGCTGTGTGTTTCACTTCAGAAATGGAGTTAAATCCCATGCTCTGTGTCTCCCTACAAGCAAGACTTCTTTTCAGGTAAGGGCAGTCACTTTTCTGCTCAAAGGAACAACATCGTGCACGAAGCTCACACGTTTCTCATCTTAACTGACAAGCATTGGATGTTAGAGGACCAATGCTTTGTATCTGTTTCAGAAGCAGAGTTGGACTAGATATGGTCCCTATGTGTAGGAAACACCGTTCTTTTGTTCTCAGCACACTCACGTTTCCTGCTGTCTTTGAGAGTCTAGAAAGCAAGAGCGTGCTTCTTGTTCTAAAGCAGAGTGTGATCAATGGATGATTACACTGCTGTGTGTTTTACTTCAGAAATGGAGTTAAATCCCAGGCTCTGAGTCTTCCTACAAGGAAGACTTCCATTCAGGTAAGGGCAGTCACTTTTCTGCTCAAACGAACTACATCGTTCACGAAGCTGACACGTTTCTCATCTTAATTGACAAGGATTGGATGTTAGAGGACCAGTGCTTTGTATCAGTTTCAGAAGAGGAGTTGGACTAGATATGGTCCGTATGAATAGGAAACACCGCTCTTTTGTTCTCAGCACACTCACGTTTCCTGCTGTCTTAGAGACTCTAGAAAGCAAGAGCGTGCTTCTCGCTCTAAAGCAGAGTGTGATCTATGGATCAGAACTATGCTGTGTGTTTCCCTTCAGAAATGGAGTTAAATCCCAGGCTCTGTATCTTCCTACAAGCAAGACTTCGTTTCAGGTAAGAGCAGTCACTTTTCTGCTCAAACGAACTACATCGTTCACTGAGCTCACACGTTTCTCATCTTAACAGACAAGCATTGGATGTTAGAGGACCAGTGCTTTGTATCAGTTTCAGAAGCAGAGTTGGACTATATAATGTCTGTATGTGTAGGAAACACCGTTCTTTTTTTCTCAGCAAACTCACGTTTCCTGCTGTCTTAGAGACTCTAGAAAGCAAGAGCGTGCTTCTTGTTCTAAAGCAGAGTTTGATCAATGCATGATTACACTGCTGTGTGTTTTACTTCAGAAATGGAGATAAATCCCAGGCTCTGAGTCTTCCTACAAGCAAGACTTCAATTCAGGTATGGGCAGTCACTTTTCTGCTCAAACGAACTACATCGTTCACGAAGCTCACACGTTTCTCATCTTAACTGACAAGCATTGGATGTTAGAGTGTCAGTGCTTTGTATCAGTTTCAGAAGCAGATTTGGACTACATATGGTCCATATGTATAGGAAACACCGTTCTTTTGTCCTGGGCACACTCAGATTTCCTGCTGTCTTAGAGACTCTAGAAAGCAAGAGCGTACTTCTCGCTCTAAAGCAGAGTGTGATCCATGGATGAGAACTATGTTGTGTGTTTCCCTTCAGAAATGGACTTAAATCCCAGGCTCTGTGTCTTACTACAAGCAATACTTCGTTTCAGGTAAGGGCAGTCACTTTTCAGTTCAAAGGAACTACATCATTCACAAAGCTCACACATTTCTCATCTTAACTGACAAGCATTGAATGTTAGAGGACCAGTGCATTCTATCAGTTTCAGAAGAAGATTTGTACTACATATAGTCCGTATGTATAGGAAACACCGTTCTTTTGTTCTGGGCACACTCACGTTTCCTGCTGTCTTAGAGACTCTAGAAAGCAAGAGTGTGCCTCTTGCTCTAAAGCAGAGTGTGATCCATGGATGAGAACTATGCTGTGTGTTTCACTTCAGAAATGGAGTTAAATCCCAGGCTTTGAGTCTTCCTACAAGCAAGACTTCGTTTCAGGTAAGGGCAGTCACTTTTCTGCACAAAGGAACTACAAAGTTCATGAAGCTCACACGTTTCTCATCTTAACTGACAAGCATTGGATGTTAGAGGACCAGTGCTTTGTATCAGTTTCAGAAGAAGAGTTGGACTAGATATGGTCCGTATGTGCAGGAAACACCGTTCTTTTGTTCTCAGCACACTCACGTTTCCTGCTGTCTTGGAGAATTTAGAAAGCAAGAGCGTGCTTCTCACTCTAAAGCAGAGTGTGATCCATGGATGAAAACTATGCTGTGTGTTTCCCTTCATAAATATAGTTAAATCCCAGGCTCTATGTCTTCCTACAAGCAAGACTTCGTTTCAGTTAAGGGCAGTCACTTTTCAGCTCAAACGAACTACATCTTTCACAGAGCTCACATGTTTCTCATCTAAACAGACAAGCATTGGATGTTAGAGGACCAGTGCTTTGTATCAGTTTCAGAAGCAGAGTTGGACTAGATATGGTCCGTATGTGTAGGAAACACTGTTCTTTTGTTTTCAGCAAACTCACGTTTCTTGCCGTCTTATAGACTCTAGGAAGCAAGAGTATGCTTCTTGTTCTAACACAGAGTTTGATCAATGGATGAGAACCCTGCTGTGTGTTTCACTTCAGAAATGGAGTTAAATCCCAGGCTCTGAGTCTCCCTACAAGAAAGACTTCGTTTAAGGTAAGGGCAGTCACTTTTCTGCTCAAAGGAACTACATCGTTCACAAAGCTCACACGTTTCTCATCTTAACTGACAAGCATTGGATGTTAGAGGGTCAGTGCTTTGTATCAGTTTCAGAAGCAGATTTGGACTACATATGGTCCATATGTATAGGAAACACCGTTCTTTTGTCCTGGGCACACTCAGATTTCCTGCTGTATTAGAGACTCTAGAAAGCTAGAGTGTGCTTCTTGCTCTAAAGCAGAGTGTGATCCATGGATGAGAACTATGTTGTGTGTTTCCCTTCAGAAATGGACTTAAATCCCAGGCTCTGTGTCTTACTACAAGCAAGACTTCGTTTCAGGTAAGGGAAGTCACATTTCAGTTCAAAGGAACTACATCATTCACAAAGCTCACACGTTTCTCATCTTAACTGACAAGCATTGGATGTTAGAGGACCAGTGCATTCTATCAGTTTCAGAAGAAGATTTGGACTACATATAGTCCGTATGTGTATGAAACACCGTTCTTTTGTTCTGGGCACACTCACGTTTCCTGCTGTCTTAGAGAATCTAGAAAGCAAGAGTGTGCTTCTTGCTCTAAAGCAGAGTGTGATCCATGGATGGGAACTATGCTGTGTGTTTGGCTTCAGAAATGGAGTTAAATGCCAGGCTCTGAGTCTTCCTACAAGCAAGACATCGTTTCAGGAAAGGGCAGTCAGTTTTCTGCTCAAACGAACTACATCGTTCACGATGCTCACACGTTTCTCATCTTAACTGACAATCATTGGATGTTAGAGGACCAGTGCTTTGTATCAATTTCAGAAGAAGAGTTGGACTATATAATGTCCATATGTGTAGGAAACACCGTTCTTATGTTCTCAGCACACTCACGTTACCTGCTGTCTTAGAGACTCTAGAAAGCAAGAGCGTGCTTCTTGCTCTAAAGCAGAGTGTGATCAATGGATGAGAACTATGCTGTGTGTTTCCCTTCAGAAATGGAGTTAAATCCCAGGCTCTGAGTCTCCCTACAAGCAAGACTTCGTTTCAGGTAAGGGCAGTCACTTTTCAGCTCAAAAGAACTACATCTTTCACCGAGCTCACACGTTCTCATCTTAACAGACAAGCATTGGATGTTAGAGGACCAGTGCTTTGTATCAGTTTCAGAAGATGATTTGGACTAGATATGGTCCATATGTGTAGGAAACACCGATCTTTTGTTCTGGGCACACTCAGATTTCCTGCTGTCTTAGAGACTCTAGAAAGCAAGAGTGTGCTTCTCGCTCTAAAGCAGAGTGTGATCCATGGATGAAAACTATGCTTTGTGTTTCCCTTCAGAAAGGTAGTTAAATCCCAGGCTCTATGTATTCCTACAAGCAAGACTTCGTTTCAGGTAAGGGCAGTCACTTTTCTGCTCAAACAAACTACATCATTCACTGAGCTCACACGTTTCTCATCTTAACTGACAAGCATTGGATGTTAGAGGACCAGTGCATTGTATCAGTTTCAGAAGAAGATTTGGACTAGATATGGTCCATATGTGTAGGAAACACCCTTCTTTTGTTCTGGGCACACTCAGATTTCCTGCTGTCTTAGAGACTCTAGAAAGCAAGAGTGTGCTTCTCGCTCTAAAGCAGAGTGTGATCCATGGATGAAAACTATGCTGTGTGTTTCCCTTCATAAAAGTAGTTAAATCCCAGGCTCTATGTCTTCCTACAAGCAAGACTTCATTTCAGGTAAGGGCAGTCACTTTTCAGCTCAAACGAACTACATCTTTCACGGAGCTCACATGTTTCTCATCTAAACAGACAAGCATTGGATGTTAGAGGACCAGTGCTTTGTATCAGTTTCAGAAGCAGAGTTGGACTAGATATGGTCCTTATGTGTTGAAACACTGTTCTTTTGTTTTCAGCAAACTCACGTTTCTTGCTGTCTTAGAGACTCTAGGAAGCAAGAGTATGCTTCTTGTTCTAACGCAGAGTGTGATCAATGGATGAGAACCCTGCTGTGTGTTTCACTTCAGAAATGGAGTTAAATCCCAGGCTCTGAGTCTTCCTACAAGCAAGACTTCGTTTCAGGTAAGGGCAGTCAGTTTTCTGCTCAAACGAACTACATTGTTCATGAAGCTCACACGTTTCTCATCTTAACTGACAAGCATTGGATGTTAGAGGGTCAGTGCTTTGTATCAGTTTCAGAAGCAGATTTGGACTACGTATTTTCCATATGTGTAGGAAACACCGATCATTTGTTTGGGCACACTCATGTTTCCTGCTGCCTTAGAGACTCTAGAATGCAAGAGCGTGCTTCTCGCTCTAAAACAGATTGTGATCCATGGATGAGACTATGCTGTGTGTTTCACTTCAGAAATGGAGTTAAATACCATGCTCTGTGTCTCCCTACAAGCAAGACTTCGTTTCAGGTAAGGGCAGTCACTTTTCTGCTCAAACGAACTACATCGTTCACTGAGCTCACACGTTTCTCATTTTAACTGACAAGCATTGGAAGTTAGAGGACCAGTGCTTTGTATCAGTTTCAGAAGCAGAGTTCGACTGGATTGGGTCCTTATGTGTAGGAAACACCGTTCTTTTGTTCTCAGCAAACTCACGTTTCCTGCTGGCTTAGAGACTCTAGAAAGCAAAAGCATGCTTCTTGTTCTAAAGCAGAGTGTGATCAATGGATGAGAACACTGCTGTGTGTTTCACTTCAGAAATGGAGTTAAATGCCAGGCTCTGAGTCTTAATACAAGCAAGACATCGTTTCAGGTAAGGGCAGTCAGTTTTCTGCTCAAACAAACTACATCGTTCACGATGCTCACACGTTTCTCATCTTAACTGACAATCATTGGATGTTAGAGGACCAGTGCTTTGTATCAATTTCAGAAGAAGAGTTGGACTATATAATGTCCATATGTGTAGGAAACACCAATCTTTTGTTCTGGGCACACTCACGTTTCCTGCTGCCTTAGAGACTCTAGAAAGCAAGAGCGTGCTTCTCGCTCTAAAACAGAGTGTGATCCATGGATGAGACTATGCTGTGTGTTTCACTTCAGAAATGGAGTTAAATCCCATGCTCTGTGTCTCCCTACAAGCAAGACTTCGTTTCAGGTAAGGGCAGTCACTTTTCTGCTCAAAGGAACAACATCGTTCACGAAGCTCACACGTTTCTCATCTTAACTGACAAGCATTGGATGTTAGAGGACCAGTGCTTTGTACCTGTTTCAGAAGGAGAGTTGGACTAGATATGGTCCGTATGTGTAGGAAACACCGTTCTTTTGTTCTCAGCACACTCACGTTTCCTGCTGTCTTTGAGAGTCTAGAAAGCAAGAGCGTGCTTCTTGTTCTAAAGCAGAGTGTGATCAATGGATGATTACACTGCTGTGTGTTTTACTTCAGAAATGGAGTTAAATCCCAGGCTCTGAGTCTTCCTACAAGCAAGAATTCCATTCAGGTAAGGGCAGTCACTTTTCTGCTCAAACGAACTACATCGTTCACGAAGCTCACACGTTTCTCATCTTAATTGACAAGGATTGGATGTTAGAGTACCAGTGCTTTGTATCAGTTACAGAAGAAGAGTTGGACTAGATATGGTCCGTATGAGTAGGAATCTCCGTTCTTTTGTTCTCAGCACACTCACGTTTCCTGCTGTCTTATAGACTCTAGGAAGCAAGAGTATGCTTCTTGTTCTAACACAGAGTTTGATCAATGGATGAGAACACTGCTGTGTGTTTCACTTCAGAAATGGAGTTAAATCCCAGGCTCTGAGTCTCCCTACAAGCAAGACTTCGTTTAAGGTAAGGGCAGTCACTTTTCTGCTCAAAGGAACTACATCGTTCACGAAGCTCACACGTTTCTCATCTTAACTGACAAGCATTGGATGTTAGAGGGTCAGTGCTTTGTATCAGTTTCAGAAGCAGATTTGGACTACATATGGTCCATATGTGTAGGAAACACCGTTCTTTTGTTCTGGGCACACTCAGATTTCCTGCTGTATTAGAGACTCTAGAAAGCTAGAGTGTGCTTCTTGCTCTAAAGCAGAGTGTGATCCATGGATGAGAACTATGTTGTGTGTTTCCCTTCAGAAATGGACTTAAATCCCAGGCTCTGTGTCTTACTACAAGCAAGACTTCGTTTCAGGTAAGGGAAGTCACATTTCAGTTCAAAGGAACTACATCATTCACAAAGCTCACACGTTTCTCATCTTAACTGACAAGCATTGGATGTTAGAGGACCAGTGCATTCTATCAGTTTCAGAAGAAGATTTGGACTACATATAGTCTGTATGTGTAGGAAACACCGTTCTTTTGTTCTGGGCACACTCACGTTTCCTGCTGTCTTAGAGACTCTAGAAAGCAAGAGTGTGCTTCTTGCTCTAAAGCAGAGTGTGATGCATGGATGAGAACTATGCTGTGTGGTGGCCTTCAGAAATGGAATTAAATCTCAGGCTCTGAGTCTTCCTACAAGCAAGACTTCGTTTCAGTTAAGGGCAGTCACTTTTCTGCTCAAACGAACTACATCGTTCACTGAGCTCACATGTTTCTCATCTTAACTGACAAGCATTGGATGTTAGAGGACCAGTGCATTGTATCAGTTTCAGAAGAAGATTTGGACTAGATATGGTCCATATGTGTAGGAAACACCCTTCTTTTGTCCTGGGCACACTCAGATTTCCTGCTGTCTTAGAGACTCTAGAAAGCAAGAGTGTGCTTCTCACTCTAAAGCAGAGTGTGATCCATGGATGAAAACTATGCTGTGTGTTTCCCTTCATAAATGTAGTTAAATCCCAGGCTCTATGTCTTCCTACAAGCAAGAGTTCGTTTCAAGTAAGGGCAGTCACTTTTCAGCTCAAACGAACTACATCTTTCACGGAGCTCACATGTTTCTCATCTAAACAGACAAGCATTGGATGTTAGAGGACCAGAGCTTTGTATCAGTTTCAGAAGCAGAGTTGGACTAGATATGGTCCTTATGTGTTGAAACACTGTTCTTTTGTTTTCAGCAAACTCACGTTTCTTGCTGTCTTACAGATTCTAGGAAGCAAGAGTATGCTTCTTGTTCTAACGCAGAGTGTGATCAATGGATGAGAACCCTGCTGTGTGTTTCACTTCAGAAATGGAGTTAAATCCCAGGCTCTGAGTCTTCCTACAAGCAAGACTTCGTTTCAGGTAAGGGCAGTCAGTTTTCTGCTCAAACGAACTACATTGTTCATGAAGCTCATATGTTTCTCATCTTAACTGACAAGCATTGGATGTTAGAGGGTCAGTGCTTTGTATCAGTTTCAGAAGCAGATTTGGACTACATATTGTCCATATGTGTAGGAAACACCGATCTTTTGTTCTGGGCACACTCACGTTTCCTGCTGCCTTAGAGACTCTAGAAAGCAAGAGCGTGCTTCTCGCTCTAAAACAGAGTGTGATCCATGGATGAGACTATGCTGTGTGTTTCACTTCAGAAATGGAGTTAAATCCCATGCTCTGTGTCTCCCTACAAGCAAGACTTCGTTTCAGGTAAGGGCAGTCACTTTTCTGCTCAAAGGAACAACATCGTTCACGAAGCTCACACGTTTCTCATCTTAACTGACAAGCATTGGATGTTAGAGGACCAGTGCTTTGTATCAGTTTCAGAAGCAGAGTTGGACTATATAATGTCTGTATGTGTAGGAAACACCGTTCTTTTGTTCTCAGCAAACTCTCGTTTCCTGCTGTCTTAGAGACTCTAGAAAGCAAGAGCGTGCTTCTTGTTCTAAAGCAGAGTTTGATCAATGCATGATTACACTGCTGTGTGTTTTACTTCACAAATGGAGATAAATCCCAGGCTCTTAGTCTTCCTACAAGCAAGACTTCAATTCAGGTATGGGCAGTCACTTTTCTGCTCAAACGAACTACATCGTTCACAATGCTCACACGTTTCTCATCTTAACTGACAACCATTGGATGTTAGAGTGTCAGAGCTTTGTATCAGTTTCAGAAGCAGATTTGGACTACATATGGTCCATATGTATAGGAAACACCGTTCTTTTGTCCTGGGCACACTCAGATTTCCTGCTGTCTTAGAGACTCTAGAAAGCAAGAGCGTACTTCTCGCTCTAAAGCAGAGTGTGATCCATGGATGAAAACAATGTTGTGTGTTTCCCTTCAGAAATGGACTTAAATCCCAGGCTCTGTGTCTTACTACAAGCAAGACTTCGTTTCAGGTAAGGGCAGTCACTTTTCAGTTCAAAGGAACTACATCATTCACAAAGCTCAAACGTTTCACATGTTAACTGACAAGCATTGGATGTTAGAGGACCAGTGCATTCTATCAGTTTCAGAAGAAGATTTGGACTACAAATAGTCCATATGTGTAGGAAACACTCTTCTTTTGTTATCAGCAAACTCACATTTCTTGCTGTCTTAGAGACTCTAGGAAGCAAGAGTATGCTTCTTGTTCTAACACAGACTTTGATCAATGGATGAGAACCCTGCTGTGTGTTTCACTTCAGAAATGGAGTTAAATCCCAGGCTCTGAGTTTTCCTACAAGCAAGACTTCGTTTCAGGTAAGGGCAGTCACTTTTCTGCTCAAAGGAACAACATCGTTCACGAAGCTCACACGTTTCTCATCTTAACTGACAAGCATTGGATGTTAGAGGACCAGTGCTTTGTTTCTGTTCCAGAAGCAGAGTTGGACTAGATATGGTCCCTATGTGTAGGAAACACCGTTCTTTTGTTCTCAGAACACTCACGTTTGCTGCTGTCTTTGAGAGTCTTGAAAGCAAGAGCGTGCTTCTTGTTCTAAAGCAGAATGTGATCAATGGATGATTACACTGCTGTGTGTTTTACTTCAGAAATTGAGTTAAATCCCAGGCTCTGAGTCTTCCTACAAGCAAGACTTCCATTCAGGTAAGGGCAGTCACTTTTCTGCTCAAACGAACTACATCGTTCACGAAGCTCACACGTTTCTCATCTTAACTGACAAGCATTGGATGTTAGAGTGTCAGTGCTTGTATCAGTTTCATAAGTAGATTTGGACTACATATGGTCCATATGTATAGGAAACACCGTTCTTTTGTCCTGGGCACACTCAGATTTCCTGCTGTTTTAGAGACTCTAGAAAGCTAGAGTGTGCTTCTTGCTCTAAAGCAGAGTGTGATCCATGGATGAGAACTATGTTGTGTGTTTCCCTTCAGAAATGGAGTTAAATCCCAGGCTCTGTGTCTTACTACAAGCAAGACTTCGTTTCAGTAAGGGAAGTCACTTTTCAGTTCAAAGGAACTACATCATTCACAAAGCTCACACGTTTCTCATCTTAACTGACAAGCATTGGATGTTAGAGGACGAGTGCATTCTATCAGTTTCAGAAGAAGATTTGGACTACATATAGTCCGTATGTGTAGGAAACACCATTCTTTTGTTCTGGGCACACTCACGTTTCCTGCTGTCTTAGAGACTCTAGAAAGCAAGAGTGTGCTTCTTGCTCTAAAGCAGAGTGTGATCCATGGATGAGAACTATGCTGTGTGTTTCACTTTAGAAATGGAGTTAAATCCCAGGCTCTGAGATTTCCTACATGCAAGACTTCGTTTCAGGTAAGGGCAGTCACTTTTCTGCTCAAACGAACTACATCGTTCACGAAGCTCACACGTTTCTCATCTTAACTGACAAGCATTGGATGTTAGAGGACCAGTGCTTTGTATCAGTTTCAGAAGAAGAGTTGGACTAGATATGGTCCGTATGTGTAGGTTACACCGCTCTTTTGTTCTCAGCACACTCACGTTTCCTGCTGTCTTAGAGACTCTAGAAAGCAAGAGCGTGCTTCTTGCTCTAAAGCAGAGTGTGATCAATGGATGAGAACTATGCTGTGTTTTTCCCTTCAGAAATGGAGTTAAATCCCAGTCTCTGAGTCTTCCTACAAGCAAGACTTCGTTTCAGTTAAGGGCAGTCACTTTTCTGCTCAAACGAACTACATCGTTCACTGAGCTCACACGTTTCTCATCTTAACTGACAAGCATTGGATGTTAGAGGACCAGTGCATTGTATCAGTTTCAGAAGAAGATTTGGACTAGATATGGTCCATATGTGTAGGAAACACCCTTCTTTTGTCCTGGGCACACTCAGATTTCCTGCTGTCTTAGAGACTCTAGAAAGCAAGAGTGTGCTTCTCACTCTAAAGCAGAGTGTGATCCATGGATGAAAACTATGCTGTGTGTTTCCCTTCATAAATGTAGTTAAATCCCAGGCTCTATGTCTTCCTACAAGCAAGAGTTCGTTTCAAGTAAGGGCAGTCACTTTTCAGCTCAAACGAACTACATCTTTCACGGAGCTCACATGTTTCTCATCTAAACAGACAAGCATTGGATGTTAGAGGACCAGAGCTTTGTATCAGTTTCAGAAGCAGAGTTGGACTAGATATGGTCCTTATGTGTTGAAACACTGTTCTTTTGTTTTCAGCAAACTCACGTTTCTTGCTGTCTTACAGATTCTAGGAAGCAAGAGTATGCTTCTTGTTCTAACGCAGAGTGTGATCAATGGATGAGAACCCTGCTGTGTGTTTCACTTCAGAAATGGAGTTAAATCCCAGGCTCTGAGTCTTCCTACAAGCAAGACTTCGTTTCAGGTAAGGGCAGTCAGTTTTCTGCTCAAACGAACTACATTGTTCATGAAGCTCATATGTTTCTCATCTTAACTGACAAGCATTGGATGTTAGAGGGTCAGTGCTTTGTATCAGTTTCAGAAGCAGATTTGGACTACATATTGTCCATATGTGTAGGAAACACCGATCTTTTGTTCTGGGCACACTCACGTTTCCTGCTGCCTTAGAGACTCTAGAAAGCAAGAGCGTGCTTCTCGCTCTAAAACAGAGTGTGATCCATGGATGAGACTATGCTGTGTGTTTCACTTCAGAAATGGAGTTAAATCCCATGCTCTGTGTCTCCCTACAAGCAAGACTTCGTTTCAGGTAAGGGCAGTCACTTTTCTGCTCAAAGGAACAACATCGTTCACGAAGCTCACACGTTTCTCATCTTAACTGACAAGCATTGGATGTTAGAGGACCAGTGCTTTGTATCAGTTTCAGAAGCAGAGTTGGACTATATAATGTCTGTATGTGTAGGAAACACCGTTCTTTTGTTCTCAGCAAACTCTCGTTTCCTGCTGTCTTAGAGACTCTAGAAAGCAAGAGCGTGCTTCTTGTTCTAAAGCAGAGTTTGATCAATGCATGATTACACTGCTGTGTGTTTTACTTCACAAATGGAGATAAATCCCAGGCTCTTAGTCTTCCTACAAGCAAGACTTCAATTCAGGTATGGGCAGTCACTTTTCTGCTCAAACGAACTACATCGTTCACAATGCTCACACGTTTCTCATCTTAACTGACAACCATTGGATGTTAGAGTGTCAGAGCTTTGTATCAGTTTCAGAAGCAGATTTGGACTACATATGGTCCATATGTATAGGAAACACCGTTCTTTTGTCCTGGGCACACTCAGATTTCCTGCTGTCTTAGAGACTCTAGAAAGCAAGAGCGTACTTCTCGCTCTAAAGCAGAGTGTGATCCATGGATGAAAACAATGTTGTGTGTTTCCCTTCAGAAATGGACTTAAATCCCAGGCTCTGTGTCTTACTACAAGCAAGACTTCGTTTCAGGTAAGGGCAGTCACTTTTCAGTTCAAAGGAACTACATCATTCACAAAGCTCAAACGTTTCACATGTTAACTGACAAGCATTGGATGTTAGAGGACCAGTGCATTCTATCAGTTTCAGAAGAAGATTTGGACTACAAATAGTCCATATGTGTAGGAAACACTCTTCTTTTGTTATCAGCAAACTCACATTTCTTGCTGTCTTAGAGACTCTAGGAAGCAAGAGTATGCTTCTTGTTCTAACACAGACTTTGATCAATGGATGAGAACCCTGCTGTGTGTTTCACTTCAGAAATGGAGTTAAATCCCAGGCTCTGAGTTTTCCTACAAGCAAGACTTCGTTTCAGGTAAGGGCAGTCACTTTTCTGCTCAAAGGAACAACATCGTTCACGAAGCTCACACGTTTCTCATCTTAACTGACAAGCATTGGATGTTAGAGGACCAGTGCTTTGTTTCTGTTCCAGAAGCAGAGTTGGACTAGATATGGTCCCTATGTGTAGGAAACACCGTTCTTTTGTTCTCAGAACACTCACGTTTGCTGCTGTCTTTGAGAGTCTTGAAAGCAAGAGCGTGCTTCTTGTTCTAAAGCAGAATGTGATCAATGGATGATTACACTGCTGTGTGTTTTACTTCAGAAATTGAGTTAAATCCCAGGCTCTGAGTCTTCCTACAAGCAAGACTTCCATTCAGGTAAGGGCAGTCACTTTTCTGCTCAAACGAACTACATCGTTCACGAAGCTCACACGTTTCTCATCTTAACTGACAAGCATTGGATGTTAGAGTGTCAGTGCTTGTATCAGTTTCATAAGTAGATTTGGACTACATATGGTCCATATGTATAGGAAACACCGTTCTTTTGTCCTGGGCACACTCAGATTTCCTGCTGTTTTAGAGACTCTAGAAAGCTAGAGTGTGCTTCTTGCTCTAAAGCAGAGTGTGATCCATGGATGAGAACTATGTTGTGTGTTTCCCTTCAGAAATGGAGTTAAATCCCAGGCTCTGTGTCTTACTACAAGCAAGACTTCGTTTCAGTAAGGGAAGTCACTTTTCAGTTCAAAGGAACTACATCATTCACAAAGCTCACACGTTTCTCATCTTAACTGACAAGCATTGGATGTTAGAGGACGAGTGCATTCTATCAGTTTCAGAAGAAGATTTGGACTACATATAGTCCGTATGTGTAGGAAACACCATTCTTTTGTTCTGGGCACACTCACGTTTCCTGCTGTCTTAGAGACTCTAGAAAGCAAGAGTGTGCTTCTTGCTCTAAAGCAGAGTGTGATCCATGGATGAGAACTATGCTGTGTGTTTCACTTTAGAAATGGAGTTAAATCCCAGGCTCTGAGATTTCCTACATGCAAGACTTCGTTTCAGGTAAGGGCAGTCACTTTTCTGCTCAAACGAACTACATCGTTCACGAAGCTCACACGTTTCTCATCTTAACTGACAAGCATTGGATGTTAGAGGACCAGTGCTTTGTATCAGTTTCAGAAGAAGAGTTGGACTAGATATGGTCCGTATGTGTAGGTTACACCGCTCTTTTGTTCTCAGCACACTCACGTTTCCTGCTGTCTTAGAGACTCTAGAAAGCAAGAGCGTGCTTCTTGCTCTAAAGCAGAGTGTGATCAATGGATGAGAACTATGCTGTGTTTTTCCCTTCAGAAATGGAGTTAAATCCCAGTCTCTGAGTCTTCCTACAAGCAAGACTTCGTTTCAGTTAAGGGCAGTCACTTTTCTGCTCAAACGAACTACATCGTTCACTGAGCTCACACGTTTCTCATCTTAACTGACAAGCATTGGATGTTAGAGGACCAGTGCATTGTATCAGTTTCAGAAGAAGATTTGGACTAGATATGGTCCATATGTGTAGGAAACACCCTTCTTTTGTCCTGGGCACACTCAGATTTCCTGCTGTCTTAGAGACTCTAGAGAGCAAGAGTGTGCTTCTCGCTCTAAAGCAGAGTGTGATCCATGGATGAAAACTATGCTGTGTGTTTCCCTTCATAAATGTAGTTAAATCCCAGGCTCTATGTCTTCCTACAAGCAAGAGTTCGTTTCAGGTAAGGGCAGTCACTTTTCAGCTCAAACGAACTACATCTTTCACGGAGCTCACATGTTTCTCATCTAAACAGACAAGCATTGGATATAGAGGACCAGTGCTTTGTATCAGTTTCAGAAGCAGAGTTGGACTAGATATGATCCTTATGTGTTGAAACACTGTTCTTTTGTTTTCAGCAAACTCACGTTTCTTGCTGTCTTAGAGACTCTTGGATGCAAGAGTATGCTTCTTGTTCTAACGCAGAGTGTGATCAATGGATGAGAACCCTGCTGTGTGTTTCACTTCAGAAATGGAGTTAAATCCCAGGCTCTGAGTCTTCCTACAAGCAAGACTTCGTTTCAGGTAAGGGCAGTCAGTTTTCTGCTCAAACGAACTACATTGTTCATGAAGCTCATATGTTTCTCATCTTAACTGACAAGCATTGGATGTTAGAGGGTCAGTGCTTTGTATCAGTTTCAGAAGCAGATTTGGACTACATATTGTCCATACGTGTAGGAAACACCGATCTTTTGTTCTTGGCACACTCACGTTTCCTGCTGCCTTAGAGACTCTAGAAAGCAAGAGCGTGCTTCTCGCTCTAAAACAGAGTGTGATCCATGGATGAGACTATGCTGTGTGTTTCACTTCAGAAATGGAGTTAAATCCCATGCTCTGTGTCTCCCTACAAGCAAGACTTCGTTTCAGGTAAGGGCAGTCACTTTTCTGCTCAAAGGAACAACATCGTTCACGAAGCTCACACGTTTCTCATCTTAACTGACAAGCATTGGATGTTAGAGGACCAGTGCTTTTTATCAGTTTCAGAAGCAGAGTTGGACTATATAATGTCTGTATGTGTAGGAAACACCGTTCTTTTGTTCTCAGCAAACTCTCGTTTCCTGCTGTCTTAGAGACTCTAGAAAGCAAGAGCGTGCTTCTTGTTCTAAAGCAGAGTTTGATCAATGCATGATTACACTGCTGTGTGCTTTACTTCACAAATGGAGATAAATCCCAGGCTCTTAGTCTTCCTACAAGCAAGACTTCAATTCAGGTATTTGCAGTCACTTTTCTGCTCAAACGAACTACATCGTTCACAATGCTCACACGTTTCTCATCTTAACTGACAACCATTGGATGTTAGAGTGTCAGAGCTTTGTATCAGTTTCAGAAGCAGATTTGGACTACATATGGTCCATATGTATAGGAAACACCGTTCTTTTGTCCTGGGCACACTCAGATTTCCTGCTGTCTTAGAGACTCTAGAAAGCAAGAGCATACTTCTCGCTCTAAAGCAGAGTGTGATCCATGGATGAAAACAATGTTGTGTGTTTCCCTTCAGAAATGGACTTAAATCCCAGGCTCTGTGTCTTACTACAAGCAAGACTTCGTTTCAGGTAAGGGCAGTCACTTTTCAGTTCAAAGGAACTACATCATTCACAAAGCTCACACGTTTCTCATCTTAACTGACAAGCATTGGATGTTAGAGGACCAGTGCATTCTATCAGTTTCAGAAGAAATTTTGGACTACATATAGTCCGTATGTGTAGGAAACACCGTTCTTTTGTTCTGGGCACACTCACGTTTCCTGCTGTCTTAGAGACTCTAGAAAGCAAGAGTGTGCTTCTTGCTCTAAAGCAGAGTGTGATGCATGGATGAGAACTATGCTGTGTGTTTCACTTCAGAAATGGAGTTAAATCCCAGGCTTTGAGTCTTCCTACAAGCAAGACTTCATTTCAGGTAAACGCAGTCACTTTTCTGCACAAAGGAACTACAAAGTTCACGAAGCTCACACGTTTCTCATCTTAACTGACAAGCATTGGATGTTAGAGGACCAGTGCTTTTTATCAGTTTCAGAAGAAGAGTTGGACTAGATATGGTCCGTATGTTCAGGAAACACCGTTCTTTTGTTCTCAGCACACTCACGTTTCCTGCTGCCTTGGAGACTTTAGAAAGCAAGAGCGTGCTTCTCGCTCTAAAGCAGAGTGTGATCCATGGATGAAAACTATGCTGTGTGTTTCCCTTCATAAATGTAGTTAAATCCCAGGCTCTATGTCTTCCTACAAGCAAGACTTCGTTTCAGTTAAGGGCAGTCACTTTTCAGCTCAAAAGAACTACATCTTTCACAGAGCTCACATGTTTCTCATCTAAACAGACAAGCTTGGATGTTAGAGGACCTGTGCTTTGTATCAGTTTCAGAAGCAGAGTTGGACTAGGTATGGTCCGTATGTGTAGGAAACACTCTTCTTTTGTTTTCAGCAAACTCACGTTTCTCGCTGTCTTAGAGACTCTAGGAAGCAAGAGTATGCTTCTTGTTCTAACACAGACTTTGATCAATGGATGAGAACCCTGCTGTGTGTTTCACTTCAGAAATGGAGTTAAATACCAGGCTCTGAGTTTTCCTACAAGCAAGACTTCGTTTCAGGTAAGGGCAGTCACTTTTCTGCTCAAAGGAACAACATCGTTCACGAAGCTCACACGTTTCTCATCTTAACTGACAAGCATTGGATGTTAGAGGACCAGTGCTTTGTATCTGCTTCAGAAGCAGAGTTGGACTAGATATGGTCCCTATGTGTAGGAAACACCGTTCTTTTGTTCTCAGAACACTCACGTTTGCTGCTGTCTTTGAGAGTCTTGAAAGCAAGAGCGTGCTTCTTGTTCTAAAGCAGAATGTGATCAATGGATGATTACACTGCTGTGTGTTTTACTTCAGAAATTGAGTTAAATCCCAGGCTCTGAGTCTTCCTACAAGCAAGACTTCAATTCAGGTATGGGCAGTCACTTTTCTGCTCAAACGAACTACATCGTTCACAATGCTCACACGTTTCTCATCTTAACTGACAACCATTGGATGTTAGAGTGTCAGAGCTTTGTATCAGTTTCAGAAGCAGATTTCGACTACATATGGTCCATATGTATAGGAAACACCGTTCTTTTGTTCTGGGCACACTCAGATTTCCTGCTGTCTTAGAGACTCTAGAAAGCTAGAGTGTGCTTCTTGCTCTAAAGCAGAGTGTGATCCATGGATGAGAACTATGTTGTGTGTTTCCCTTCAGAAATGGAGTTAAATCCCAGGCTCTGTGTCTTACTACAAGCAAGACTTCGTTTCAGTAAGGGAAGTCACTTTTCAGTTCAAAGGAACTACATCATTCACAAAGCTCACACGTTTCTCATCTTAAATGACAAGCATTGGATGTTAGAGGACCAGTGCATTCTATCAGTTTCAGAAGAAGATTTGGACTACATATAGTCCGTATGTGTAGGAAACACCATTCTTTTGTTCTGGGCACACTCACGTTTCTTGCTTTCTTAAGACTCTAGAAAGCAAGAGTGTGCTTCTTGCTCTAAAGCAGAGTGTGATCCATGGATGAGAACTATGCTGTGTGTTTCAATTCAGAAATGGAGTTAAATCCCAGGCTCTGAGATTTCCTACATGCAAGACTTCGTTTCAGGTAAGGGCAGTCACTTTTCTCCTCAACGAACTACATCGTTCACGAAGCTCACACGTTTCTCATCTTAACTGACAAGCATTGGATGTTGGATTACCAGTGCTTTGTATCAGTTTCAGAAGAAGAGTTGGACTAGATATGGTCCGTATGAGTAGGAAACACCGTTCTTTTGTTCTCAGCACACTCACGTTTCCTGCTGCCTTAGAGACTCTAGAAAGCAAGAGCATGCTTCTCGCTCTAAAGCAGAGTGTGATCCATGGATCAGAACTATGCTGTGTGGTGGCCTTCAGAAATGGAGTTAAATCCCAGGCTCTGAGTCTTCCTACAAGCAAGACTTCGTTACAGGTAAGGGCAGTCACTTTTCTGCTCAAACGAACTACATCGTTCACTGAGCTCACACGTTTCTCATCTTAACTGACAAGCATTGGATGTTAGAGGACCAGTGCATTGTATCAGTTTCAGAAGAAGATTTGGACTAGATATGGTCCATATGTGTAGGAAACACCCTTCTTTTGTTCTGGGCACACTCAGATTTCCTGCTGTCTTAGAGACTCTAGAAAGCAAGAGCGTGCTTCTTGCTCTAAAGCAGAGTGTGATCCATGAATGAAAACTATGCTGTGTGTTTCCCTTCATAAATGTAGTTAAATCCCAGGCTCTATGTCTTCCTACAAGCAAGAGTTCGTTTCAGGTACGGGCAGTCACTTTTCAGCTCAAACGAACTACATCTTTCACGGAGCTCACATGTTTCTCATCTAAACAGACAAGCATTGGATGTTAGAGGACCAGTGCTTTGTATCAGTTTCAGAAGCAGAGTTGGACTAGATATGGTCCTTATGTGTTGAAACACTGTTCTTTTGTTTTCAGCAAACTCACGTTTCTTGCTGTCTTAGAGACTCTAGGAAGCAAGAGTATGCTTCTTGTTCTAACGCAGAGTGTGATCAATGGATGAGAACCC
>CATKUP010000772.1:0-68000 GCA_949786385.1 Onychomys leucogaster
ACTGCGTTTACCTGAAACGAAGTCTTGCTTGAAGAAAGACACAGAGCCTGGCATTCAACTCCGCTTCTGAAGGGAAACACACGGCACAGTCCTCATCCATGAAACTCACTCTGCTTTAGAGCAAGAAGCACGCTCTTGCTTTCTAGAGTCTCTAATACAGAGAGAAACGTGAGTGTGCTCAGAACAAAAAACTGTGTTTCCTACACACGGACCATATCTAGTTCAACTCTGTTTCTGAAACTGATACAAACCACAGGTCCTCTAACATCCAATGTTTTTCAGTTAAGAGCGAGAAACATTTGAGCTTCGTGAACAATGTAGGTTCGTTTGAGGTGAAAAGTGACTGCGTTTACCTGAAACGAAGTCTTGCTTGTAGGAAGACACAGAGCCTGGCATTTAACTCCGTTTCTGAAGGGAAACACACGGCACAGTTCTCATCCATGAAACACACTCTGCATTAGAGCAAGAAGCACGCTCTTGCTTTCTAGAGTCTCTAATACAGAGGGAAACGTGAGTGTGCTCAGAACAAAAGAACTGTGTTTCCTACACACACGGACCATATCTAGTTCAACTCTGTTTCTAAAATTGATAAAAACCACAGGACGTCTAACATCCAATGCTTTTCAGTTAAGAGCGAGAAACTTGTGAGCTTCGTGAACAATGTAGCTTCGTTTGAGCTGAAAAGTGACTGTGTTTACCTGAAAAGAATTCTTGATTGTAGGAATACACATGCCTGGCATTTAACTCCGCTTCTGAAAGGAAACACAGGGCACAGTCCTCATCCATGAAACACACTCTGCTTTAGAGCAAGAAGCACGCTCTTGCTTTCTAGAGTCTCTAATACAGAGGGAAACGTGAGTGTGCTCAGAACAAAAAACTGTGTTTCCTACACATGGACCATATCTAGTTCAACTCTGTTTCTGAAACTGATACAAACCACAGGTCCTCTAACATCCAATGCTTTTCAGTTAAGAGGGAGAAACGTGTGAGCTTCATGAACAATGTAGCTTCGTTTGAGCTGAAAAGTGACTGCGTTTACCTGAAACGAAGTCTTGCTTGTAGGAAGACACACTTCGGGCATTTAACTCCGTTTCTGAAGGGAAACACACGGAACAGTTCTCATCCATGAAACACACTCTGCTTTAGAGCAAGAAGCACGCTCTTGCTTTCTAGAGTCTCTAATACAGAGGGAAACGTGAGTGTGCTCAGAACAAAAAACTGTGTTTCCTACACATGGACCATATCTAGTTCAACTCTGTTTCTGAAACTGATACAAACCACAGGTCCTCTAACATCCAATGCTTTTCAGTTAAGAGGGAGAAACGTGTGAGCTTCATGAACAATGTAGATTTGTTTGAGCTGAAAAGTGACTGCGTTTACCTGAAACAAAGTCTTGCTTGTAGAAAGACACACGCCTCGCAGTTAACTCCGTTTCTGAAGGGAAACACACGGCCCAGTTCTCATCCATGAAACACACTCTGCTTTAGAGCAAGAAGCACGCTCTTGCTTTCTAGAGTCTCTAATACAGAGGGAAACGTGAGTGTGCTCAGAACAAAAGAACTGTGTTTCCTACACACACAGACCATATCTAGTTCAAGTCTGTTTCTGAAACTGATAAAAACCACAGGTCCTCTAACATCCAATGCTTTTCAGTTAAGAGCGAGAAACGTATGAGCTTCGTGAACAATGTAGCTTCGTTTGAGCTGAAAAGTGACTGTGTATACCTGAAACGATTCTAGCTTGTAGGAAGACACAGAGCCTGGCATTTAACTCCGTTTCTGAAGGGAAACACACGGCACAGTTCTCATCCATGAAACACACTCTGCATTAGAGCAAGAAGCACGCTCTTCCTTTCTAGAGTCTCTAATACAGTGGGAAACGTGAGTGTGCTCAGAACAAAAGAACTGTGTTTCCTACACACACGGACCATATCTAGTTCAACTCTGTTTCTAAAATTGATAAAAACCACAGGACGTCTAACATCCAATGCTTTTCAGTTAAGAGCGAGAAACTTGTGAGCTTCGTGAACAATGTAGCTTCGTTTGATCTGAAAAGTGACTGTGTTTACCTGAAAAGAATTCTTGATTGTAGGAATACACATGTCTGGCATTTAACTCCGTTTCTGAAGGGAAACACACGGCACAGTTCTCTTCCATGAAACACACTCTGCTTTAGAGCAAGAAGCACGCTCTTGCTTTCTAGATTCTCTAATACAGAGGGAAACGTGAATGTGCTCAGGACAAAAGAACTGTGTTTCCTACACACACGGACCATATCTAGTTCAACTCTGTTTCTGAAATTGATACAAACCACAGGTCGTCTAACATCCAATGCTTTTCACTTAAGAGCGAGAAACGTGTGAGCTTCGTGAACAATGTAGCTTCGTTTGAGCTGAAAATGACTGCGTTTACCTGAAACGAAGTCTTGCTTGAAGAAAGACACAGAGCCTGGCATTTAACTCCGCTTCTGAAGAGAAACACACGGCACAGTCCTCATCCATGAAACTCACTCTGATTTAGAGCAAGAAGCACGCTCTTGCTTTCTAGAGTCTCTAATACAGAGGGAAACGTGAGTGTGCTCAGAACAAAAAACTGTGTTTCCTACACATGGACCATATCTAGTTAAACTCTGTTTCTGAAACTGATACAAACCACAGGTCCTCTAACATCCAATGCTTTTCAGTTAAGAGGGAGAAACATGTGAGCTTCATGAACAATGTAGCTTCGTTTGAGCTGAAAAGTGACTGCGTTTACCTGAAACAAAGTCTTGAATGTAGAAAGACACACGCCTGGCATTTAACTCCGTTTCTGAAGGGAAACACACGGCACAGTTCTCATCCATGAAACACACTCTGCTTTAGAGCAAGAAGCACGCTCTTGCTTTCTAGAGTCTCTAATACAGAGGGAAACGTGAGTGTGCTCAGAACAAAAGAACTGTGTTTCCTACACACACACACCATATCTAGTTCAACTCTGTTTCTGAAACTGATAAAAACCACAGGTCCTCTAACATCCAATGCTTTTCAGTTAAGAGCGAGAAACATTTGAGCTTCGTGAACAATGTAGCTTCGTTTGAGCTGAAAAGTGACTGTGTTTACCTGAAACGATTCTTGCTTGTAGGAAGACACAGAGCCTGGCATTTAACTCCGTTTCTGAAGGGAAACACACGGCACAGTTCTCATCCATGAAACACACTCTGCATTAGAGCAGGAAGCACGCTCTTGCTTTCTAGAGTCTCTAATACAGAGGGAAACGTGAGTGTGCTCAGAACAAAAGAACTGTGTTTCCTACACACACGGACCATATCTAGTTCAACTCTGTTTCTAAAATTGATAAAAACCACAGGACGTCTAACATCCAATGCTTTTCAGTTAAGAGCGAGAAACTTGTGAGCTTCGTGAACAATGTAGCTTCGTTTGAGCTGAAAAGTGACTGTGTTTACCTGAAAAGAATTCTTGATTGTAGGAATACACATGTCTGGCATTTAACTCCGTTTCTGAAGGGAAACACACGGCACAGTTCTCTTCCATGAAACACACTCTGCTTTAGAGCAAGAAGCACGCTCTTGCTTTCTAGATTCTCAAATACAGAGGGAAACGTGAATGTGCTCAGGACAAAAGAACTGTGTTTCCTACACACACGGACCATATCTAGTTCAACTCTGTTTCTGAAATTGATACAAACCACAGGTCGTCTAACATCCAATGCTTTTCACTTAAGAGCGAGAAACGTGTGAGCTTCGTGAACAATGTAGCTTCGTTTGAGCTGAAAATGACTGCGTTTACCTGAAACGAAGTCTTGCTTGAAGAAAGACACAGAGCCTGGCATTTAACTCCGCTTCTGAAGGGAAACACACGGCACAGTCCTCATCCATGAAACTCACTCTGCTTTAGAGCAAGAAGCACGCTCTTGCTTTCTAGAGTCTCTAATACAGAGAGAAACGTGAGTGTGCTCAGAACAAAAAACTGTGTTTCCTACACACGGACCATATCTAGTTCAACTCTGTTTCTGAAACTGATACAAACCACAGGTCCTCTAACATCCAATGCTTCTCAGTTAAGAGCGAGAAACATTTGAGCTTCGTGAACAATGTAGGTTCGTTTGAGGTGAAAAGTGACTGCGTTTACCTGAAATGAAGTCTTGCTTGTAGGAAGACACACTTCTGGCATTTAACTCCGTTTCTGAAGGGAAACACACGGCACAGTTCTCATCCATGAAACACACTCTGCTTTAGAGCAAGAAGCACGCTCTTGCTTTCTAGAGTCTCTAATACACAGGGAAACGTGAGTGTGCTCAGAACAAAAGAACTGTGTTTCCTACACACACGGACCATATCTAGTTCAACTCTGTTTCTGAAACTGATACAAACCACAGGTCCTCTAACATCCAATGCTTTTCAGTTAAGAGCGAGAAACGTGTGGGCTTCGTGAACAATGTAGCTTCGTTTGAGGTGAAAAATGACTGCGTTTACATGAAACGAAGTCTTGCTTGAAGAAAGACACAGAGCCTGGCATTTAACTCCGCTTCTGAAAGGAAACACACGGCACAGTCCTCATCCATGAAACACACTCTGCTTTAGAGCAAGAAGCACGCTCTTGCTTTCTAGAGTCTCTAATACAGAGGGAAACGTGAGTGTGCTCAGAACAAAAAACTGTGTTTCCTACACATGGACCATATCTAGTTAAACTCTGTTTCTGAAACTGATACAAACCACAGGTCCTCTAACATCCAATGCTTTTCAGTTAAGAGGGAGAAACGTGTGAGCTTCATGAACAATGTAGCTTTGTTTGAGCTGAAAAATGACTGCGTTTACCTGAAACAAAGTCTTGCTTGTAGAAAGACACACGCCTGGCATTTAACTCCGTTTCTGAAGGGAAACACACGGCACAGTTCTCATCCATGAAACACACTCTGCTTTAGAGCAAGAAGCACGCTCTTGCTTTCTAGAGTCTCTAATACAGAGGGAAACGTGAGTGTGCTCAGAACAAAAGAACTGTGTTTCCTACACACACAGACCATATCTAGTTCAAGTCTGTTTCTGAAACTGATAAAAACCACAGGTCCTCTAACATCCAATGCTTTTCAGTTAAGAGCGAGAAACGTGTGAGCTTCGTGAACAATGTAGCTTCGTTTGAGCTGAAAAGTGACTGTGTTTACCTGAAACGATTCTTGCTTGTAGGAAGACACAGAGCCTGGCATTTAACTCCGTTTCTGAAGGGAAACACACGGCACAGTTCTCATCCATGAAACACACTCTGCATTAGAGCAAGAAGCACGCTCTTGCTTTCTAGAGTCTCTAATACAGAGGGAAACGTGAGTGTGCTCAGAACAAAAGAACTGTGTTTCCTACACACACGGACCATATCTAGTTCAACTCTGTTTCTAAAATTGATAAAAACCACAGGACGTCTAACATCCAATGCTTTTCAGTTAAGAGCGAGAAACTTGTGAGCTTCGTGAACAATGTAGCTTCGTTTGAGCTGAAAAGTGACTGTGTTTACCTGAAAAGAATTCTTGATTGTAGGAATACACATGCCTGGCATTTAACTCCGCTTCTGAAAGGAAACACAGGGCACAGTCCTCATCCATGAAACACACTCTGCTTTAGAGCAAGAAGCACGCTCTTGCTTTCTAGAGTCTCTAATACAGAGGGAAACGTGAGTGTGCTCAGAACAAAAAACTGTGTTTCCTACACATGGACCATATCTAGTTCAACTCTGTTTCTGAAACATACAAACCACAGGTCCTCTAACATCCAATGCTTTTCAGTTAAGAGGGAGAAACGTGTGAGCTTCATGAACAATGTAGCTTCGTTTGAGCTGAAAAGTGACTGCGTTTACCTGAAACGAAGTCTTGCTTGTAGGAAGACACACTTCTGGCATTTAACTCTGTTTCTGAAGGCAAACACACGAAACAGTTCTCATCCATGAAACACACTCTGCTTTAGAGCAAGAAGCACGCTCTTGCTTTCTAGAGTCTCTAATACAGAGGGAAACGTGAGTGTGCTCAGAACAAAAAACTGTGTTTCCTACACATGGACCATATCTAGTTCAACTCTGTTTCTGAAACTGATACAAACCACAGGTCCTCTAACATCCAATGCTTTTCAGTTAAGAGGGAGAAACGTGTGAGCTTCATGAACAATGTAGCTTTGTTTGAGCTGAAAAGTGACTGCGTTTACCTGAAACAAAGTCTTGCTTGTAGAAAGACACACGCCTGGCATTTAACTCCGTTTCTGAAGGGAAACACACGGCACAGTTCTCATCCATGAAACACACTCTGCTTTAGAGCAAGAAGCATGCTCTTGCTTTCTAGAATCTCTAATACAGAGGAAAACGTGAGTGTGCTCAGAACAAAAGAACTGTGTTTCCTACACACACAGACCATATCTAGTTCAAGTCTGTTTCTGAAACTGATATAAACCACAGGTCCTCTAACATCCAATGCTTTTCAGTTAAGAGCGAGAAACGTATGAGCTTCGTGAACAATGTAGCTTCGTTTGAGCTGAAAAGTGACTGTGTATACCTAAAACGATTCTTGCTTGTAGGAAGACACAGAGCCTGGCATTTAACTCCGTTTCTGAAGGGAAACACACGGCACAGTTCTCATCCATGAAACACACTCTGCATTAGAGCAAGAAGCACGCTCTTCCTTTCTAGAGTCTCTAATACAGAGGGAAACGTGAGTGTGCTCAGAACAAAAGAACTGTGTTTACTACACACACGGACCATATCTAGTTCAACTCTGTTTCTAAAATTGATAAAAACCACAGGACGTCTAACATCCAATGCTTTTCAGTTAAGAGCGAGAAACTTGTGAGCTTCGTGAACAATGTAGCTTCGTTTGAGCTGAAAAGTGACTGTGTTTACCTGAAAAGAATTCTTGATTGTAGGAATACACATGTCTGGCATTTAACTCCGTTTCTGAAGGGAAACACACGGCACAGTTCTCTTCCATGAAACACACTCTGCTTTAGAGCAAGAAGCACGCTCTTGCTTTCTAGATTCTCAAATACAGAGGGAAACGTGAATGTGCTCAGGACAAAAGAACTGTGTTTCCTACACACACGGACCATATCTAGTTCAACTCTGTTTCTGAAATTGATACAAACCACAGGTCGTCTAACATCCAATGCTTTTCACTTAAGAGCGAGAAACGTGTGAGCTTCGTGAACAATGTAGCTTCGTTTGAGCTGAAAATGACTGCGTTTACCTGAAACGAAGTCTTGCTTGAAGAAAGACACAGAGCCTGGCATTTAACTCCGCTTCTGAAGGGAAACACACGGCACAGTCCTCATCCATGAAACTCACTCTGCTTTAGAGCAAGAAGCACGCTCTTGCTTTCTAGAGTCTCTAATACAGAGAGAAACGTGAGTGTGCTCAGAACAAAAAACTGTGTTTCCTACACACGGACCATATCTAGTTCAACTCTGTTTCTGAAACTGATACAAACCACAGGTCCTCTAACATCCAATGTTTTTCAGTTAAGAGCGAGAAACATTTGAGCTTCGTGAACAATGTAGGTTCGTTTGAGGTGAAAAGTGACTGCGTTTACCTGAAACGAAGTCTTGCTTGTAGGAAGACACAGAGCCTGGCATTTAACTCCGTTTCTAAAGGGAAACACACGGCACAGTTCTCATCCATGAAACACACTCTGCATTAGAGCAAGAAGCACGCTCTTGCTTTCTAGAGTCTCTAATACAGAGGGAAACGTGAGTGTGCTCAGAACAAAAGAACTGTGTTTCCTACACACACGGACCATATCTAGTTCAACTCTGTTTCTAAAATTGATAAAAACCACAGGACGTCTAACATCCAATGCTTTTCAGTTAAGAGCGAAAAACTTGTGAGCTTCGTGAACAATGTAGCATCGTTTGAGCTGAAAAGTAACTGTGTTTACCTGACAAGAATTCTTGATTGTAGGAATACACATGCCTGGCATTTAACTCCGCTTCTGAAAGGAAACACAGGGCACAGTCCTCATCCATGAAACACACTCTGCTTTAGAGCAAGAAGCACGCTCTTGCTTTCTAGAGTCTCTAATACAGAGGGAAACGTGAGTGTGCTCAGAACAAAAAACTGTGTTTCCTACACATGGACCATATCTTGTTCAACTCTGTTTCTGAAACTGATACAAACCACAGGTCCTCTAACATCCAATGCTTTTCAGTTAAGAGGGAGAAACGTGTGAGCTTCATGAACAATGTAGATTTGTTTGAGCTGAAAAGTGACTGCGTTTACCTGAAACAAAGTCTTGCTTGTAGAAAGACACACGCCTGGCATTTAACTCCGTTTCTGAAGGGAAACACACGGCCCAGTTCTCATCCATGAAACACACTCTGCTTTAGAGCAAGAAGCACGCTCTTGCTTTCTAGAGTCTCTAATACAGAGGGAAACGTGAGTGTGCTCAGAACAAAAGAACTGTGTTTCCTACACACACAGACCATATCTAGTTCAAGTCTGTTTCTGAAACTGATAAAAAACCACAGGTCCTCTAACATCCAATGCTTTTCAGTTAAGAGCGAGAAACATATGAGCTTCGTGAACAATGTAGCTTCGTTTGAGCTGAAAAGTGACTGTGTATACCTGAAACGATTCTTGCTTGTAGGAAGACACAGAGCCTGGCATTTAACTCCGTTTCTGAAGGGAAACAAACGGCACAGTTCTCATCCATGAAACACACTCTGCATTAGAGCAAGAAGCACGCTCTTCCTTTCTAGAGTCTCTAATACAGAGGGAAACGTGAGTGTGCTCAGAACAAAAGAACTGTGTTTCCTACACACACGGACCATATCTAGTTCAACTCTGTTTCTAAAATTGATAAAAACCACAGGACGTCTAACATCCAATGCTTTTCAGTTAAGAGCGAGAAACTTGTGAGCTTCGTGAACAATGTAGCTTCGTTTGATCTGAAAAGTGACTGTGTTTACCTGAAAAGAATTCTTGATTGTAGGAATACACATGTCTGGCATTTAACTCCGTTTCTGAAGGGAAACACACGGCACAGTTCTCTTCCATGAAACACACTCTGCTTTAGAGCAAGAAGCACGCTCTTGCTTTCTAGATTCTCTAATACAGAGGGAAACGTGAATGTGCTCAGGACAAAAGAACTGTGTTTCCTACACACACGGACCATATCTAGTTCAACTCTGTTTCTGAAATTGATACAAACCACAGGTCGTCTAACATCCAATGCTTTTCACTTAAGAGCGAGAAACGTGTGAGCTTCGTGAACAATGTAGCTTCGTTTGAGCTGAAAATGACTGCGTTTACCTGAAACGAAGTCTTGCTTGAAGAAAGACACAGAGCCTGGCATTTAACTCCGCTTCTGAAGAGAAACACACGGCACAGTCCTCATCCATGAAACTCACTCTGCTTTAGAGCAAGAAGCACGCTCTTGCTTTCTAGAGTCTCTAATACAGAGGGAAACGTGAGTGTGCTCAGAACAAAAAACTGTGTTTCCTACACATGGACCATATCTAGTTCACCTCTGTTTCTGAAACTGATACAAACCACAGGTCCTCTAACATCCAATGCTTTTCAGTTAAGAGGGAGAAACGTGTGAGCTTCATGAACAATGTAGCTTTGTTTGAGCTGAAAAGTGACTGCGTTTACCTGAAACAAAGTCTTGCTTGTAGAAAGACACACGCCTGGCATTTAACTCCGTTTCTGAAGGGAAACACACGGCACAGTTCTCATCCATGAAACACACTCTGCTTTAGAGCAAGAAGCACGCTCTTGCTTTCTAGAATCTCTAATACAGAGGAAAACGTGAGTGTGCTCAGAACAAAAGAACTGTGTTTCCTACACACACAGACCATATCTAGTTCAAGTCTGTTTCTGAAACTGATATAAACCACAGGTCCTCTAACATCCAATGCTTTTCAGTTAAGAGCGAGAAACGTATGAGCTTCGTGAACAATGTAGCTTCGTTTGAGCTGAAAAGTGACTGTGTATACCTAAAACGATTCTTGCTTGTAGGAAGACACAGAGCCTGGCATTTAACTCCGTTTCTGAAGGGAAACACACGGCACAGTTCTCATCCATGAAACACACTCTGCATTAGAGCAAGAAGCACGCTCTTCCTTTCTAGAGTCTCTAATACAGAGGGAAACGTGAGTGTGCTCAGAACAAAAGAACTGTGTTTACTACACACACGGACCATATCTAGTTCAACTCTGTTTCTAAAATTGATAAAAACCACAGGACGTCTAACATCCAATGCTTTTCAGTTAAGAGCGAGAAACTTGTGAGCTTCGTGAACAATGTAGCTTCGTTTGAGCTGAAAAGTGACTGTGTTTACCTGAAAACAATTCTTGATTGTAGGAATACACATGTCTGGCATTTAACTCCGTTTCTGAAGGGAAACACACGGCACAGTTCTCTTCCATGAAACACACTCTGCTTTAGAGCAAGAAGCACGCTCTTGCTTTCTAGATTCTCAAATACAGAGGGAAACGTGAATGTGCTCAGGACAAAAGAACTGTGTTTCCTACACACACGGACCATATCTAGTTCAACTCTGTTTCTGAAATTGATACAAACCACAGGTCGTCTAACATCCAATGCTTTTCACTTAAGAGCGAGAAACGTGTGAGCTTCGTGAACAATGTAGCTTCGTTTGAGCTGAAAATGACTGCGTTTACCTGAAACGAAGTCTTGCTTGAAGAAAGACACAGAGCCTGGCATTTAACTCCGCTTCTGAAGGGAAACACACGGCACAGTCCTCATCCATGAAACTCACTCTGCTTTAGAGCAAGAAGCACGCTCTTGCTTTCTAGAGTCTCTAATACAGAGAGAAACGTGAGTGTGCTCAGAACAAAAAACTGTGTTTCCTACACACGGACCATATCTAGTTCAACTCTGTTTCTGAAACTGATACAAACCACAGGTCCTCTAACATCCAATGTTTTTCAGTTAAGAGCGAGAAACATTTGAGCTTCGTGAACAATGTAGGTTCGTTTGAGGTGAAAAGTGACTGCGTTTACCTGAAACGAAGTCTTGCTTGTAGGAAGACACAGAGCCTGGCATTTAACTCCGTTTCTAAAGGGAAACACACGGCACAGTTCTCATCCATGAAACACACTCTGCATTAGAGCAAGAAGCACGCTCTTGCTTTCTAGAGTCTCTAATACAGAGGGAAACGTGAGTGTGCTCAGAACAAAAGAACTGTGTTTCCTACACACACGGACCATATCTAGTTCAACTCTGTTTCTAAAATTGATAAAAACCACAGGACGTCTAACATCCAATGCTTTTCAGTTAAGAGCGAAAAACTTGTGAGCTTCGTGAACAATGTAGCATCGTTTGAGCTGAAAAGTAACTGTGTTTACCTGAAAAGAATTCTTGATTGTAGGAATACACATGCCTGGCATTTAACTCCGCTTCTGAAAGGAAACACAGGGCACAGTCCTCATCCATGAAACACACTCTGCTTTAGAGCAAGAAGCACGCTCTTGCTTTCTAGAGTCTCTAATACAGAGGGAAACGTGAGTGTGCTCAGAACAAAAAACTGTGTTTCCTACACATGGACCATATCTTGTTCAACTCTGTTTCTGAAACTGTTACAAACCACAGGTCCTCTAACATCCAATGCTTTTCAGTTAAGAGGGAGAAACGTGTGAGCTTCATGAACAATGTAGATTTGTTTGAGCTGAAAAGTGACTACGTTTACCTGAAACAAAGTCTTGCTTGTAGAAAGACACACGCCTGGCATTTAACTCCGTTTCTGAAGGGAAACACACGGCCCAGTTCTCATCCATGAAACACACTCTGCTTTAGAGCAAGAAGCACGCTCTTGCTTTCTAGAGTCTCTAATACAGAGGGAAACGTGAGTGTGCTCAGAACAAAAGAACTGTGTTTCCTACACACACAGACCATATCTAGTTCAAGTCTGTTTCTGAAACTGATAAAAAACCACAGGTCCTCTAACATCCAATGCTTTTCAGTTAAGAGCGAGAAACGTATGAGCTTCGTGAACAATGTAGCTTCGTTTGAGCTGAAAAGTGACTGTGTATACCTGAAACGATTCTTGCTTGTAGGAAGACACAGAGCCTGGCATTTAACTCCGTTTCTGAAGGGAAACAAACGGCACAGTTCTCATCCATGAAACACACTCTGCATTAGAGCAAGAAGCACGCTCTTCCTTTCTAGAGTCTCTAATACAGAGGGAAACGTGAGTGTGCTCAGAACAAAAGAACTGTGTTTCCTACACACACGGACCATATCTAGTTCAACTCTGTTTCTAAAATTGATAAAAACCACAGGACGTCTAACATCCAATGCTTTTCAGTTAAGAGCGAGAAACTTGTGAGCTTCGTGAACAATGTAGCTTCGTTTGAGCTGAAAAGTGACTGTGTTTACCTGAAAACAATTCTTGATTGTAGGAATACACATGTCTGGCATTTAACTCCGTTTCTGAAGGGAAACACACGGCACAGTTCTCTTCCATGAAACACACTCTGCTTTAGAGCAAGAAGCACGCTCTTGCTTTCTAGATTCTCAAATACAGAGGGAAACGTGAATGTGCTCAGGACAAAAGAACTGTGTTTCCTACACACACGGACCATATCTAGTTCAACTCTGTTTCTGAAATTGATACAAACCACAGGTCGTCTAACATCCAATGCTTTTCACTTAAGAGCGAGAAACGTGTGAGCTTCGTGAACAATGTAGCTTCGTTTGAGCTGAAAATGACTGCGTTTACCTGAAACGAAGTCTTGCTTGAAGAAAGACACAGAGCCTGGCATTTAACTCCGCTTCTGAAGGGAAACACACGGCACAGTCCTCATCCATGAAACTCACTCTGCTTTAGAGCAAGAAGCACGCTCTTGCTTTCTAGAGTCTCTAATACAGAGAGAAACGTGAGTGTGCTCAGAACAAAAAACTGTGTTTCCTACACACGGACCATATCTAGTTCAACTCTGTTTCTGAAACTGATACAAACCACAGGTCCTCTAACATCCAATGTTTTTCAGTTAAGAGCGAGAAACATTTGAGCTTCGTGAACAATGTAGGTTCGTTTGAGGTGAAAAGTGACTGCGTTTACCTGAAACGAAGTCTTGCTTGTAGGAAGACACAGAGCCTGGCATTTAACTCCGTTTCTAAAGGGAAACACACGGCACAGTTCTCATCCATGAAACACACTCTGCATTAGAGCAAGAAGCACGCTCTTGCTTTCTAGAGTCTCTAATACAGAGGGAAACGTGAGTGTGCTCAGAACAAAAGAACTGTGTTTCCTACACACACGGACCATATCTAGTTCAACTCTGTTTCTAAAATTGATAAAAACCACAGGACGTCTAACATCCAATGCTTTTCAGTTAAGAGCGAAAAACTTGTGAGCTTCGTGAACAATGTAGCATCGTTTGAGCTGAAAAGTAACTGTGTTTACCTGAAAAGAATTCTTGATTGTAGGAATACACATGCCTGGCATTTAACTCCGCTTCTGAAAGGAAACACAGGGCACAGTCCTCATCCATGAAACACACTCTGCTTTAGAGCAAGAAGCACGCTCTTGCTTTCTAGAGTCTCTAATACAGAGGGAAACGTGAGTGTGCTCAGAACAAAAAACTGTGTTTCCTACACATGGACCATATCTTGTTCAACTCTGTTTCTGAAACTGTTACAAACCACAGGTCCTCTAACATCCAATGCTTTTCAGTTAAGAGGGAGAAACGTGTGAGCTTCATGAACAATGTAGATTTGTTTGAGCTGAAAAGTGACTACGTTTACCTGAAACAAAGTCTTGCTTGTAGAAAGACACACGCCTGGCATTTAACTCCGTTTCTGAAGGGAAACACACGGCCCAGTTCTCATCCATGAAACACACTCTGCTTTAGAGCAAGAAGCACGCTCTTGCTTTCTAGAGTCTCTAATACAGAGGGAAACGTGAGTGTGCTCAGAACAAAAGAACTGTGTTTCCTACACACACAGACCATATCTAGTTCAAGTCTGTTTCTGAAACTGATAAAAAACCACAGGTCCTCTAACATCCAATGCTTTTCAGTTAAGAGCGAGAAACGTATGAGCTTCGTGAACAATGTAGCTTCGTTTGAGCTGAAAAGTGACTGTGTATACCTGAAACGATTCTTGCTTGTAGGAAGACACAGAGCCTGGCATTTAACTCCGTTTCTGAAGGGAAACAAACGGCACAGTTCTCATCCATGAAACACACTCTGCATTAGAGCAAGAAGCACGCTCTTCCTTTCTAGAGTCTCTAATACAGAGGGAAACGTGAGTGTGCTCAGAACAAAAGAACTGTGTTTCCTACACACACGGACCATATCTAGTTCAACTCTGTTTCTAAAATTGATAAAAACCACAGGACGTCTAACATCCAATGCTTTTCAGTTAAGAGCGAGAAACTTGTGAGCTTCGTGAACAATGTAGCTTCGTTTGATCTGAAAAGTGACTGTGTTTACCTGAAAAGAATTCTTGATTGTAGGAATACACATGTCTGGCATTTAACTCCGTTTCTGAAGGGAAACACACGGCACAGTTCTCTTCCATGAAACACACTCTGCTTTAGAGCAAGAAGCACGCTCTTGCTTTCTAGATTCTCTAATACAGAGGGAAACGTGAATGTGCTCAGGACAAAAGAACTGTGTTTCCTACACACACGGACCATATCTAGTTCAACTCTGTTTCTGAAATTGATACAAACCACAGGTCGTCTAACATCCAATGCTTTTCACTTAAGAGCGAGAAACGTGTGAGCTTCGTGAACAATGTAGCTTCGTTTGAGCTGAAAATGACTGCGTTTACCTGAAACGAAGTCTTGCTTGTAGGAAGACACAGAGCCTGGCATTTAACTCCGTTTCTAAAGGGAAACACACGGCACAGTTCTCATCCATGAAACACACTCTGCATTAGAGCAAGAAGCACGCTCTTGCTTTCTAGAGTCTCTAATACAGAGGGAAACGTGAGTGTGCTCAGAACAAAAGAACTGTGTTTCCTACACACACGGACCATATCTAGTTCAACTCTGTTTCTAAAATTGATAAAAACCACAGGACGTCTAACATCCAATGCTTTTCAGTTAAGAGCGAAAAACTTGTGAGCTTCGTGAACAATGTAGCATCGTTTGAGCTGAAAAGTAACTGTGTTTACCTGAAAAGAATTCTTGATTGTAGGAATACACATGCCTGGCATTTAACTCCGCTTCTGAAAGGAAACACAGGGCACAGTCCTCATCCATGAAACACACTCTGCTTTAGAGCAAGAAGCACGCTCTTGCTTTCTAGAGTCTCTAATACAGAGGGAAACGTGAGTGTGCTCAGAACAAAAGAACTGTGTTTCCTACACACACAGACCATATCTAGTTCAAGTCTGTTTCTGAAACTGATAAAAAACCACAGGTCCTCTAACATCCAATGCTTTTCAGTTAAGAGCGAGAAACGTATGAGCTTCGTGAACAATGTAGCTTCGTTTGAGCTGAAAAGTGACTGTGTATACCTGAAACGATTCTTGCTTGTAGGAAGACACAGAGCCTGGCATTTAACTCCGTTTCTGAAGGGAAACAAACGGCACAGTTCTCATCCATGAAACACACTCTGCATTAGAGCAAGAAGCACGCTCTTCCTTTCTAGAGTCTCTAATACAGAGGGAAACGTGAGTGTGCTCAGAACAAAAGAACTGTGTTTCCTACACACACGGACCATATCTAGTTCAACTCTGTTTCTAAAATTGATAAAAACCACAGGACGTCTAACATCCAATGCTTTTCAGTTAAGAGCGAGAAACTTGTGAGCTTCGTGAACAATGTAGCTTCGTTTGATCTGAAAAGTGACTGTGTTTACCTGAAAAGAATTCTTGATTGTAGGAATACACATGTCTGGCATTTAACTCCGTTTCTGAAGGGAAACACACGGCACAGTTCTCTTCCATGAAACACACTCTGCTTTAGAGCAAGAAGCACGCTCTTGCTTTCTAGATTCTCTAATACAGAGGGAAACGTGAATGTGCTCAGGACAAAAGAACTGTGTTTCCTACACACACGGACCATATCTAGTTCAACTCTGTTTCTGAAATTGATACAAACCACAGGTCGTCTAACATCCAATGCTTTTCACTTAAGAGCGAGAAACGTGTGAGCTTCGTGAACAATGTAGCTTCGTTTGAGCTGAAAATGACTGCGTTTACCTGAAACGAAGTCTTGCTTGTAGGAAGACACAGAGCCTGGCATTTAACTCCGTTTCTAAAGGGAAACACACGGCACAGTTCTCATCCATGAAACACACTCTGCATTAGAGCAAGAAGCACGCTCTTGCTTTCTAGAGTCTCTAATACAGAGGGAAACGTGAGTGTGCTCAGAACAAAAGAACTGTGTTTCCTACACACACGGACCATATCTAGTTCAACTCTGTTTCTAAAATTGATAAAAACCACAGGACGTCTAACATCCAATGCTTTTCAGTTAAGAGCGAAAAACTTGTGAGCTTCGTGAACAATGTAGCATCGTTTGAGCTGAAAAGTAACTGTGTTTACCTGAAAAGAATTCTTGATTGTAGGAATACACATGCCTGGCATTTAACTCCGCTTCTGAAAGGAAACACAGGGCACAGTCCTCATCCATGAAACACACTCTGCTTTAGAGCAAGAAGCACGCTCTTGCTTTCTAGAGTCTCTAATACAGAGGGAAACGTGAGTGTGCTCAGAACAAAAAACTGTGTTTCCTACACATGGACCATATCTTGTTCAACTCTGTTTCTGAAACTGATACAAACCACAGGTCCTCTAACATCCAATGCTTTTCAGTTAAGAGGGAGAAACGTGTGAGCTTCATGAACAATGTAGATTTGTTTGAGCTGAAAAGTGACTGCGTTTACCTGAAACAAAGTCTTGCTTGTAGAAAGACACACGCCTGGCATTTAACTCCGTTTCTGAAGGGAAACACACGGCCCAGTTCTCATCCATGAAAAACACTCTGCTTTAGAGCAAGAAGCACGCTCTTGCTTTCTAGAGTCTCTAATACAGAGGGAAACGTGAGTGTGCTCAGAACAAAAGAACTGTGTTTCCTACACACACAGACCATATCTAGTTCAAGTCTGTTTCTGAAACTGATAAAAAACCACAGGTCCTCTAACATCCAATGCTTTTCAGTTAAGAGCGAGAAACGTATGAGCTTCGTGAACAATGTAGCTTCGTTTGAGCTGAAAAGTGACTGTGTATACCTGAAACGATTCTTGCTTGTAGGAAGACACAGAGCCTGGCATTTAACTCCGTTTCTGAAGGGAAACAAACGGCACAGTTCTCATCCATGAAACACACTCTGCATTAGAGCAAGAAGCACGCTCTTCCTTTCTAGAGTCTCTAATACAGAGGGAAACGTGAGTGTGCTCAGAACAAAAGAACTGTGTTTCCTACACACACGGACCATATCTAGTTCAACTCTGTTTCTAAAATTGATAAAAACCACAGGACGTCTAACATCCAATGCTTTTCAGTTAAGAGCGAGAAACTTGTGAGCTTCGTGAACAATGTAGCTTCGTTTGATCTGAAAAGTGACTGTGTTTACCTGAAAAGAATTCTTGATTGTAGGAATACACATGTCTGGCATTTAACTCCGTTTCTGAAGGGAAACACACGGCACAGTTCTCTTCCATGAAACACACTCTGCTTTAGAGCAAGAAGCACGCTCTTGCTTTCTAGATTCTCTAATACAGAGGGAAACGTGAATGTGCTCAGGACAAAAGAACTGTGTTTCCTACACACACGGACCATATCTAGTTCAACTCTGTTTCTGAAATTGATACAAACCACAGGTCGTCTAACATCCAATGCTTTTCACTTAAGAGCGAGAAACGTGTGAGCTTCGTGAACAATGTAGCTTCGTTTGAGCTGAAAATGACTGCGTTTACCTGAAACGAAGTCTTGCTTGAAGAAAGACACAGAGCCTGGCATTTAACTCCGCTTCTGAAGAGAAACACACGGCACAGTCCTCATCCATGAAACTCACTCTGCTTTAGAGCAAGAAGCACGCTCTTGCTTTCTAGAGTCTCTAATACAGAGGGAAACGTGAGTGTGCTCAGAACAAAAAACTGTGTTTCCTACACATGGACCATATCTAGTTAAACTCTGTTTCTGAAACTGATACAAACCACAGGTCCTCTAACATCCAATGCTTTTCAGTTAAGAGGGAGAAACGTGTGAGCTTCTTGAACAATGTAGCTTCGTTTGAGCTGAAAAGTGACTGCGTTTACCTGAAACAAAGTCTTGAATGTAGAAAGACACACGCCTGGCATTTAACTCCGTTTCTGAAGGGAAACACACGGCACAGTTCTCATCCATGAAACACACTCTGCTTTAGAGCAAGAAGCACGCTCTTGCTTTCTAGAGTCTCTAATACAGAGGGAAACGTGAGTGTGCTCAGAACAAAAGAACTGTGTTTCCTACACACACACACCATATCTAGTTCAACTCTGTTTCTGAAACTGATAAAAACCACAGGTCCTCTAACATCCAATGCTTTTCAGTTAAGAGCGAGAAACGTGTGAGCTTCGTGAACAATGTAGCTTCGTTTGAGCTGAAAAGTGACTGTGTTTACCTGAAACGATTCTTGCTTGTAGGAAGACACAGAGCCTGGCATTTAACTCCGTTTCTGAAGGGAAACACACGGCACAGTTCTCATCCATGAAACACACTCTGCATTAGAGCAAGAAGCACGCTCTTGCTTTCTAGAGTCTCTAATACAGAGGGAAACGTGAGTGTGCTCAGAACAAAAGAACTGTGTTTCCTACACACACGGACCATATCTAGTTCAACTCTTTTTCTAAAATTGATAAAAACCACAGGACGTCTAACATCCAATGCTTTTCAGTTAAGAGCGAAAAACTTGTGAGCTTCGTGAACAATGTAGCATCGTTTGAGCTGAAAAGTAACTGTGTTTACCTGAAAAGAATTCTTGATTGTAGGAATACACATGCCTGGCATTTAACTCCGCTTCTGAAAGGAAACACAGGGCACAGTCCTCATCCATGAAACACACTCTGCTTTAGAGCAAGAAGCACGCTCTTGCTTTCTAGAGTCTCTAATACAGAGGGAAACGTGAGTGTGCTCAGAACAAAAAACTGTGTTTCCTACACATGGACCATATCTTGTTCAACTCTGTTTCTGAAACTGATACAAACCACAGGTCCTCTAACATCCAATGCTTTTCAGTTAAGAGGGAGAAACGTGTGAGCTTCATGAACAATGTAGATTTGTTTGAGCTGAAAAGTGACTGCGTTTACCTGAAACAAAGTCTTGCTTGTAGAAAGACACACGCCTGGCATTTAACTCCGTTTCTGAAGGGAAACACACGGCCCAGTTCTCATCCATGAAACACACTCTGCTTTAGAGCAAGAAGCACGCTCTTGCTTTCTAGAGTCTCTAATACAGAGGGAAACGTGAGTGTGCTCAGAACAAAAGAACTGTGTTTCCTACACACACGGACCATATCTAGTTCAACTCTGTTTCTAAAATTGATAAAAACCACAGGACGTCTAACATCCAATGCTTTTCAGTTAAGAGCGAGAAACTTGTGAGCTTCGTGAACAATGTAGCTTCGTTTGATCTGAAAAGTGACTGTGTTTACCTGAAAAGAATTCTTGATTGTAGGAATACACATGTCTGGCATTTAACTCCGTTTCTGAAGGGAAACACACGGCACAGTTCTCTTCCATGAAACACACTCTGCTTTAGAGCAAGAAGCACGCTCTTGCTTTCTAGATTCTCTAATACAGAGGGAAACGTGAATGTGCTCAGGACAAAAGAACTGTGTTTCCTACACACACGGACCATATCTAGTTCAACTCTGTTTCTGAAATTGATACAAACCACAGGTCGTCTAACATCCAATGCTTTTCACTTAAGAGCGAGAAACGTGTGAGCTTCGTGAACAATGTAGCTTCGTTTGAGCTGAAAATGACTGCGTTTACCTGAAACGAAGTCTTGCTTGAAGAAAGACACAGAGCCTGGCATTTAACTCCGCTTCTGAAGAGAAACACACGGCACAGTCCTCATCCATGAAACTCACTCTGCTTTAGGGCAAGAAGCACGCTCTTGCTTTCTAGAGTCTCTAATACAGAGGGAAACGTGAGTGTGCTCAGAACAAAAAACTGTTTTTCCTACACATGGACCATATCTAGTTAAACTCTGTTTCTGAAACTGATACAAACCACAGGTCCTCTAACATCCAATGCTTTTCAGTTAAGAGGGAGAAACGTGTGAGCTTCATGAACAATGTAGCTTCGTTTGAGCTGAAAAGTGACTGCGTTTACCTGAAACAAAGTCTTGAATGTAGAAAGACACACGCCTGGCATTTAACTCCGTTTCTGAAGGGAAACACACGGCACAGTTCTCATCCATGAAACACACTCTGCTTTAGAGCAAGAAGCACGCTCTTGCTTTCTAGAGTCTCTAATACAGAGGGAAACGTGAGTGTGCTCAGAACAAAAGAACTGTGTTTCCTACACACACACACCATATCTAGTTCAACTCTGTTTCTGAAACTGATAAAAACCACAGGTCCTCTAACATCCAATGCTTTTCAGTTAAGAGCGAGAAACGTGTGAGCTTCGTGAACAATGTAGCTTCGTTTGAGCTGAAAAGTGACTGTGTTTACCTGAAACGATTCTTGCTTGTAGGAAGACACAGAGCCTGGCATTTAACTCCGTTTCTGAAGGGAAACACACGGCACAGTTCTCATCCATGAAACACACTCTGCATTAGAGCAGGAAGCACGCTCTTGCTTTCTAGAGTCTCTAATACAGAGGGAAACGTGAGTTTGCTCAGAACAAAAGAACTGTGTTTCCTACACACACGGACCATATCTAGTTCAACTCTGTTTCTAAAATTGATAAAAACCACAGGACGTCTAACATCCAATGCTTTTCAGTTAAGAGCGAGAAACTTGTGAGCTTCGTGAACAATGTAGCTTCGTTTGAGCTGAAAAGTGACTGTGTTTACCTGAAAAGAATTCTTGATTGTAGGAATACACATGTCTGGCATTTAACTCCGTTTCTGAAGGGAAACACACGGCACAGTTCTCTTCCATGAAACACACTCTGCTTTAGAGCAAGAAGCACGCTCTTGCTTTCTAGATTCTCAAATACAGAGGGAAACGTGAATGTGCTCAGGACAAAAGAACTGTGTTTCCTACACACACGGACCATATCTAGTTCAACTCTGTTTCTGAAATTGATACAAACCACAGGTCGTCTAACATCCAATGCTTTTCACTTAAGAGCGAGAAACGTGTGAGCTTCGTGAACAATGTAGCTTCGTTTGAGCTGAAAATGACTGCGTTTACCTGAAACGAAGTCTTGCTTGAAGAAAGACACAGAGCCTGGCATTTAACTCCGCTTCTGAAGGGAAACACACGGCACAGTCCTCATCCATGAAACTCACTCTGCTTTAGAGCAAGAAGCACGCTCTTGCTTTCTAGAGTCTCTAATACAGAGAGAAACGTGAGTGTGCTCAGAACAAAAAACTGTGTTTCCTACACACGGACCATATCTAGTTCAACTCTGTTTCTGAAACTGATACAAACCACAGGTCCTCTAACATCCAATGTTTTTCAGTTAAGAGCGAGAAACATTTGAGCTTCGTGAACAATGTAGGTTCGTTTGAGGTGAAAAGTGACTGCGTTTACCTGAAACGAAGTCTTGGTTGTAGGAAGACACAGAGCCTGGCATTTAACTCCGTTTCTGAAGGGAAACACACGGCACAGTTCTCATCCATGAAACACACTCTGCATTAGAGCAAGAAGCACGCTCTTGCTTTCTAGAGTCTCTAATACAGAGGGAAACGTGAGTGTGCTCAGAACAAAAGAACTGGGTTTCCTACACACGCGGACCATATCTAGTTCAACTCTGTTTCTAAAATTGATAATAACCACAGGACGTCTAACATCCAATGCTTTTCAGTTAAGAGCGAGAAACTTGTGAGATTCGTGAGCAATGTAGCTTCGTTTGAGCTGAAAAGTGACTGTGTTTACCTGAAAAGAATTCTTGATTGTAGGAATACACATGCCTGGCATTTAACTCCGCTTCTGAAAGGAAACACAGGGCACAGTCCTCATCCATGAAACACACTCTGCTTTAGAGCAAGAAGCACGCTCTTGCTTTCTAGAGTCTCTAATACAGAGGGAAACGTGAGTGTGCTCAGAACAAAAAACTGTGTTTCCTACACATGGACCATATCTAGTTCAACTCTGTTTCTGAAACTGATACAAACCACAGGTCCTCTAACATCCAATGCTTTTCAGTTAAGAGGGAGAAACGTGTGAGCTTCATGAACAATGTAGCTTCGTTTGAGCTGAAAAGTGACTGCGTTTACCTGAAACGAATTCTTGCTTGTAGGAAGACACACTTCGGGCATTTAACTCCGTTTCTGAAGGGAAACACACGGAACAGTTCTCATCCATGAAACACACTCTGCTTTAGAGCAAGAAGCACGCTCTTGCTTTCTAGAGTCTCTAATACAGAGGGAAACGTGAGTGTGCTCAGAACAAAAAACTGTGTTTCCTACACACGGACCATATCTAGTTCAACTCTGTTTCTGAAACTGATACAAACCACAGGTCCTCTAACATCCAATGCTTTTCAGTTAAGAGGGAGAAACGTGTGAGCTTCATGAACAATGTAGATTTGTTTGAGCTGAAAAGTGACTGCGTTTACCTGAAACAAAGTCTTGCTTGTAGAAAGACACACGCCTGGCATTTAACTCCGTTTCTGAAGGGAAACACACGGCACAGTTCTCATCCATGAAACACACTCTGCTTTAGAGCAAGAAGCACGCTCTTCCTTTCTAGAGTCTCTAATACAGAGGGAAACGTGAGTGTGCTCAGAACAAAAGAACTGTGTTTCCTACACACACGGACCATATCTAGTTCAACTCTGTTTCTAAAATTGATAAAAACCACAGGACGTCTAACATCCAATGCTTTTCAGTTAAGAGCGAGAAACTTGTGAGCTTCGTGAACAATGTAGCTTCGTTTGATCTGAAAAGTGACTGTGTTTACCTGAAAAGAATTCTTGATTGTAGGAATACACATGTCTGGCATTTAACTCCGTTTCTGAAGGGAAACACACGGCACAGTTCTCTTCCATGAAACACACTCTGCTTTAGAGCAAGAAGCACGCTCTTGCTTTCTAGATTCTCTAATACAGAGGGAAACGTGAATGTGCTCAGGACAAAAGAACTGTGTTTCCTACACACACGGACCATATCTAGTTCAACTCTGTTTCTGAAATTGATACAAACCACAGGTCGTCTAACATCCAATGCTTTTCACTTAAGAACGAGAAACGTGTGAGCTTCGTGAACAATGTAGCTTCGTTTGAGCTGAAAATGACTGCGTTTACCTGAAACGAAGTCTTGCTTGAAGAAAGACACAGAGCCTGGCATTTAACTCCGCTTCTGAAGAGAAACACACGGCACAGTCCTCATCCATGAAACTCACTCTGCTTTAGAGCAAGAAGCACGCTCTTGCTTTCTAGAGTCTCTAATACAGAGGGAAACGTGAGTGTGCTCAGAACAAAAAACTGTGTTTCCTACACATGGACCATATCTAGTTAAACTCTGTTTCTGAAACTGATACAAACCACAGGTCCTCTAACATCCAATGCTTTTCAGTTAAGAGCGAGAAACATTTGAGCTTCGTGAACAATGTAGGTTCGTTTGAGGTGAAAAGTGACTGCGTTTACCTGAAACGAAGTCTTGCTTGTAGGAAGACACACGCCTGGCATTTAACTCCGTTTCTGAAGGGAAACACACGGCACAGTTCTCTTCCATGAAACACACTCTGCTTTAGAGCAAGAAGCACGCTCTTGCTTTCTAGAGTCTCTAATACAGAGGGAAACGTGAGTGTGCTCAGAACAAAAAAACTGTGTTTCCTACACACACGGACCATATCTAGTTCAACTCTGTTTCTGAAACTGATACAAACCACAGGTCCTCTAACATCCAATGCTTTTCAGTTAAGAGCGAGAAACGTGTGGGCTTCGTGAACAATGTAGCTTCGTTTGAGGTGAAAAATGACTGCGTTTACATGAAACAAAGTCTTGCTTGAAGAAAGACACAGAGCCTGGCATTTAACTCCGCTTCTGAAAGGAAACACAGGGCACAGTCCTCATCCATGAAACACACTCTGCTTTAGAGCAAGAAGCACGCTCTTGCTTTCTAGAGTCTCTAATACAGAGGGAAACGTGAGTGTGCTCAGAACAAAAAACTGTGTTTCCTACACATGGACCATATCTAGTTAAACTCTGTTTCTGAAACTGATACAAACCACAGGTCCTCTAACATCCAATGCTTTTCAGTTAAGAGGGAGAAACGTGTGAGCTTCATGAACAATGTAGCTTCGTTTGAGCTGAAAAGTGACTGCGTTTACCTGAAACAAAGTCTTGAATGTAGAAAGACACACGCCTGGCATTTAACTCCGTTTCTGAAGGGAAACACACGGCACAGTTCTCATCCATGAAACACACTCTGCATTAGAGCAGGAAGCACGCTCTTGCTTTCTAGAGTCTCTAATACAGAGGGAAACGTGAGTGTGCTCAGAACAAAAGAACTGTGTTTCCTACACACACGGACCATATCTAGTTCAACTCTGTTTCTAAAATTGATAAAAACCACAGGACGTCTAACATCCAATGCTTTTCAGTTAAGAGCGAGAAACGTGTGAGCTTCGTGAACAATGTAGCTTCGTTTGAGCTGAAAAGTGACTGTGTTTACCTGAAAAGAAGTCTTGATTGTAGGAATACACATGTCTGGCATTTAACTCCGTTTCTGAAGGGAAACACACGGCACAGTTCTCTTCCATGAAACACACTCTGCTTTAGAGCAAGAAGCACGCTCTTGCTTTCTAGAGTCTCTAATACAGAGGGAAACGTGAGTGTGCTCAGAACAAAAGAAATGTGTTTCCTACACACACGGACCATATCTAGTTCAACTCTGTTTCTAAAATTGATACAAACCACAGGTCCTCTAACATCCAATGCTTTTCAGTTAAGAGCGAGAAACGTGTGTGCTTCGTGAACAATGTAGCTTCGTTTGAGATGAAAAGTGACTGCGTTTACCTGAAACGATTCTTGCTTGTAGGAAGACACAGAGCCTGGCATTTAACCCCGTTTCTGAAGGGAAACACACGGCACAGTTCTCATCCATGAAACACACTCTGCTTTAGAGCAAGAAGGATGCTCTTGCTTTCTAGAGTCTCTAATACAGAGGGAAACGTGAGTGTGCTCAGAACAAAAGAACTGTGTTTCCTACACACACGGACCATATCTAGTTCATCTCTGTTTCTGAAACTGATACAAACCACAGGTCCTCTAACATCCAATGCTTTACAGTTAAGAGCGAGAAACGTGTGGGCTTCGTGAACAATGTAGCTACGTTTGAGGTGAAAAATGACTGAGTTTACATGAAACGAAGTCTTGCTTGAAGAAAGACACAGAGCCTGGCATTTAACTCCGCTTCTGAAAGGAAACACAGGGCACAGTCCTCATCCATGAAACACACTCTGCTTTAGAGTAAGAAGCACGCTCTTGCTTTCTAGAGTCTCTAATACAGAGGGAAACGTGTGTGTGCTCAGAACAAAAAACTGTGTTTCCTACACATGGACCATATCTAGTTCAACTCTGTTTCTGAAACTGATACAAACCACAGGTCCTCTAACATCCAATGCTTTTCAGTTAAGAGGGAGAAACGTGTGAGCTTCATGAACAATGTAGCTTTGTTTGAGCTGAAAAATGACTGCGTTTACCTGAAACAAAGTCTTGCTTGTAGAAAGACAAATGCCTGGCATTTAACTCCGTTTCTGAAGGGAAACACACGGCACAGTTCTCATCCATGAAACACACTCTGCTTTAGAGCAAGAAGCACGCTCTTGCTTTCTAGAGTCTCTAATACAGAGGGAAACGTGAGTGTGCTCAGAACAAAAGAACTGTGTTTCCTACACACACAGACCATATCTAGTTCAAGTCTGTTTCTGAAACTGATAAAAACCCACAGGTCCTCTAACATCCAATGCTTTTCAGTTAAGAGTGAGAAACGTGTGAGCTTCGTGAACAATGTAGCTTGGTTTGAGATGAAAAGTGACTGCGTTTACCTGAAATGATTCTTGTTGTAGGAAGACACAGAGCCTGGCATTTAACTCCGTTTCTGAAGGGAAACACACGGCACAGTTCTCATCCATGAAACACACTCTGCATTAGAGCAAGAAGCAAGCTCTTGCGTTCTAGAGTCTCTAATACAGAGGGAAACGTGAGTGTGCTCAGAACAAAAGAACTGTGTTTCCTACACACACGGACCATATCTAGTTCAACTCTGTTTCTGGAATTGATAAAAACCACAGGACGTCTAACATCCAATGCTTTTCAGTTAAGAGCGAGAAACGTGTGAGCTTCGTGAACAATGTAGCTTCGTTTGAGCTGAAAAGTGACTGTGTTTACCTGAAAAGAAGTCTTGATTGTAGGAATACACATGTCTGGCATTTAACTCCGTTTCTGAAGGGAAACACACGGCACAGTTCTCTTCCATGAAACACACTCTGCTTTAGAGCAAGAAGCACGCTCTTGCTTTCTAAATTCTCTAATACACAGGGAAACGTGAGTGTGCTCAGAACAAAAGAACTGTGTTTCCTACACACACGGACCATATATAGTTCAACTCTGTTTCTGAAACTGATACAAACCACAGGTCCTCTAACATCCAATGCTTTTCAGTTAAGAGCGAGAAACGTGTGAGCTTCGTGAACAATGTAGCTTCGTTTGAGATGAAAAGTGACTGCGTTTACCTGAAAAGATTCTTGCTTGTAGGAAGACACAGAGCCTGGCATTTAACTCCGTTTCTGAAGGGAAACACACGGCACAGTTCTCATCCATGAAACACACTCTGCTTTAGAGCAAGAAGCACGCTCTTGCTTTCTAGAGTCTCTAATACAGAGGGAAACGTGAATGTGCTCAGAACAAAAGAACTGTGTTTCCTACACACGGACCATATCTAGTTCAACTCTGTTTCTAAAATTGATACAAACCACAGGTCGTCTAACATCCAATGCTTTTCAGTTAAGAGGGAGAAACGTGTGAGCTTTGTGAACAATGTAGCTTCGTTTGAGGTGAAAAGTGACTGCGTTTACCTGAAACGAATTCTCTCTTTTAGGAAGGCACAGAGCCTGGCATTTAACTCCGTTTCTGAAGGGAAACACACGGCACAGTTCTCATCCAAGAAACACACTCTGCTTTAGAGCAAGAAGCACGCTCTTGCTTTCTAGAGTCTCTAATACAGAGGGAAACGTGAGTGTGCTCAGAAGAAAAGAACTGTGTTTCCTACACACACAGACCATATCTTGTCAAGTCTGTTTCTGAAACTGATAAAAAAAACAGGTCCTCTAACATCCAATGCTTTTCAGTTAAGAGCGAGAAACGTGTGAGCTTCGTGAACAATGTAGCTTCGTTTGAGCTGAAAAGTGACTGTGTTTACCTGAAACGATTCTTGCTTGTAGGAAGACACAGAGCCTGGCATTTAACTCCGTTTCTGAAGGGAAACACACGGCACAGTTCTCATCCATGAAACACACTCTGCATTAGATCAAGAAGCACGCTCTTGCTTTCTAGAGTCTCTAATACAGAGGGAAACGTGAGTGTGCTCAGAACAAAAGAACTGTGTTTCCTACACACACGGACCATATCTAGCTCAACTCTGTTTCTAAAATTGATAAAAACCACAGGACGTCTAACATCCAATGCTTTTCAGTTAAGAGCGAGAAACGTGTGAGCTTCTTGAACAATGTAGCTTCGTTTGAGCTGAAAAGTGACTGTGTTTACCTGAAAAGAAGTCTTGATTGTAGGAATACACATGTCTGGCATTTAACTCCGTTTCTGAAGGGAAACACACGGCACAGTTCTCTTCCATGAAACACACTCTGCTATAGAGCAAGAAGCACGCTCTTGCTTTCTAGAGTCTCTAATACAGAGGGAAACGTGAATGTGCTCAGAACAGAAGAACTGTGTTTCCTACATACACGGACCATATCTAGTTCAACTCTGTTTCTGAAATTGATACAAACCACAGGTCGTCTAACATCCAATGCTTTTCACTTAAGAGCAAGAAACGTGTGAGCTTCGTGAACAATGTAGCTTCGTTTGAGCTGAAAATGACTGCGTTTACCTGAAACGAAGTCTTGCTTGAAGAAAGACACAGAGCCTGGCATTTAACTCCGCTTCTGAAGGGAAACACGCGGCACAGTCCTCATCCATGAAACTCACTCTGCTTTAGAGCAAGAAGCACGCTCTTGCTTTCTAGAGTCTCTAATACAGAGGGAAACGTGAGTGTGCTCAGAACAAAAAACTGTGTTTCCTACACACGGACCATATCTAGTTCAACTCTGTTTCTGAAACTGATACAAACCACAGGTCCTCTAACATCCAATGCTTTTCAGTTAAGAGGGAGAAACGTGTGAGCTTCATGAACAATGTAGATTTGTTTGAGCTGAAAAGTGACTGCGTTTACCTGAAACAAAGTCTTGCTTGTAGAAAGACACACGCCTGGCATTTAACTCCGTTTCTGAAGGGAAACACACGGCACAGTTCTCATCCATGAAACACACTCTGCTTTAGAGCAAGAAGCACGCTCTTCCTTTCTAGAGTCTCTAATACAGAGGGAAACGTGAGTGTGCTCAGAACAAAAGAACTGTGTTTCCTACACACACGGACCATATCTAGTTCAACTCTGTTTCTAAAATTGATAAAAACCACAGGACGTCTAACATCCAATGCTTTTCAGTTAAGAGCGAGAAACTTGTGAGCTTCGTGAACAATGTAGCTTCGTTTGATCTGAAAAGTGACTGTGTTTACCTGAAAAGAATTCTTGATTGTAGGAATACACATGTCTGGCATTTAACTCCGTTTCTGAAGGGAAACACACGGCACAGTTCTCTTCCATGAAACACACTCTGCTTTAGAGCAAGAAGCACGCTCTTGCTTTCTAGATTCTCTAATACAGAGGGAAACGTGAATGTGCTCAGGACAAAAGAACTGTGTTTCCTACACACACGGACCATATCTAGTTCAACTCTGTTTCTGAAACTGATACAAACCACAGGTCCTCTAACATCCAATGCTTTTCAGTTAAGAGGGAGAAACGTGTGAGCTTCATGAACAATGTAGCTTCGTTTGAGCTGAAAAGTGACTGCGTTTACCTGAAACAAAGTCTTGAATGTAGAAAGACACACGCCTGGCATTTAACTCCGTTTCTGAAGGGAAACACACGGCACAGTTCTCATCCATGAAACACACTCTGCATTAGAGCAGGAAGCACGCTCTTGCTTTCTAGAGTCTCTAATACAGAGGGAAACGTGAGTGTGCTCAGAACAAAAGAACTGTGTTTCCTACACACACGGACCATATCTAGTTCAACTCTGTTTCTAAAATTGATAAAAACCACAGGACGTCTAACATCCAATGCTTTTCAGTTAAGAGCGAGAAACGTGTGAGCTTCGTGAACAATGTAGCTTCGTTTGAGCTGAAAAGTGACCTTGTTTACCTGAAAAGAAGTCTTGATTGTAGGAATACACATGTCTGGCATTTAACTCCGTTTCTGAAGGGAAACACACGGCACAGTTCTCTTCCATGAAACACACTCTGCTTTAGAGCAAGAAGCACGCTCTTGCTTTCTAGAGTCTCTAATACAGAGGGAAACGTGAGTGTGCTCAGAACAAAAGAAATGTGTTTCCTACACACACGGACCATATCTAGTTCAACTCTGTTTCTAAAATTGATACAAACCACAGGTCCTCTAACATCCAATGCTTTTCAGTTAAGAGCGAGAAACGTGTGTGCTTCGTGAACAATGTAGCTTCGTTTGAGATGAAAAGTGACTGCGTTTACCTGAAACGATTCTTGCTTGTAGGAAGACACAGAGCCTGGCATTTAACCCCGTTTCTGAAGGGAAACACACGGCACAGTTCTCATCCATGAAACACACTCTGCTTTAGAGCAAGAAGGATGCTCTTGCTTTCTAGAGTCTCTAATACAGAGGGAAACGTGAGTGTGCTCAGAACAAAAGAACTGTGTTTCCTACACACACGGACCATATCTAGTTCATCTCTGTTTCTGAAACTGATACAAACCACAGGTCCTCTAACATCCAATGCTTTACAGTTAAGAGCGAGAAACGTGTGGGCTTCGTGAACAATGTAGCTACGTTTGAGGTGAAAAATGACTGAGTTTACATGAAACGAAGTCTTGCTTGAAGAAAGACACAGAGCCTGGCATTTAACTCCGCTTCTGAAAGGAAACACAGGGCACAGTCCTCATCCATGAAACACACTCTGCTTTAGAGTAAGAAGCACGCTCTTGCTTTCTAGAGTCTCTAATACAGAGGGAAACGTGTGTGTGCTCAGAACAAAAAACTGTGTTTCCTACACATGGACCATATCTAGTTCAACTCTGTTTCTGAAACTGATACAAACCACAGGTCCTCTAACATCCAATGCTTTTCAGTTAAGAGGGAGAAACGTGTGAGCTTCATGAACAATGTAGCTTTGTTTGAGCTGAAAAATGACTGCGTTTACCTGAAACAAAGTCTTGCTTGTAGAAAGACAAACGCCTGGCATTTAACTCCGTTTCTGAAGGGAAACACACGGCACAGTTCTCATCCATGAAACACACTCTGCTTTAGAGCAAGAAGCACGCTCTTGCTTTCTAGAGTCTCTAATACAGAGGGAAACGTGAGTGTGCTCAGAACAAAAGAACTGTGTTTCCTACACACACAGACCATATCTAGTTCAAGTCTGTTTCTGAAACTGATAAAAACCCACAGGTCCTCTAACATCCAATGCTTTTCAGTTAAGAGTGAGAAACGTGTGAGCTTCGTGAACAATGTAGCTTGGTTTGAGATGAAAAGTGACTGCGTTTACCTGAAATGATTCTTGTTGTAGGAAGACACAGAGCCTGGCATTTAACTCCGTTTCTGAAGGGAAACACACGGCACAGTTCTCATCCATGAAACACACTCTGCATTAGAGCAAGAAGCAAGCTCTTGCGTTCTAGAGTCTCTAATACAGAGGGAAACGTGAGTGTGCTCAGAACAAAAGAACTGTGTTTCCTACACACACGGACCATATCTAGTTCAACTCTGTTTCTGGAATTGATAAAAACCACAGGACGTCTAACATCCAATGCTTTTCAGTTAAGAGCGAGAAACGTGTGAGCTTCGTGAACAATGTAGCTTCGTTTGAGCTGAAAAGTGACTGTGTTTACCTGAAAAGAAGTCTTGATTGTAGGAATACACATGTCTGGCATTTAACTCCGTTTCTGAAGGGAAACACACGGCACAGTTCTCTTCCATGAAACACACTCTGCTTTAGAGCAAGAAGCACGCTCTTGCTTTCTAAATTCTCTAATACACAGGGAAACGTGAGTGTGCTCAGAACAAAAGAACTGTGTTTCCTACACACACGGACCATATATAGTTCAACTCTGTTTCTGAAACTGATACAAACCACAGGTCCTCTAACATCCAATGCTTTTCAGTTAAGAGCGAGAAACGTGTGAGCTTCGTGAACAATGTAGCTTCGTTTGAGATGAAAAGTGACTGCGTTTACCTGAAAAGATTCTTGCTTGTAGGAAGACACAGAGCCTGGCATTTAACTCCGTTTCTGAAGGGAAACACACGGCACAGTTCTCATCCATGAAACACACTCTGCTTTAGAGCAAGAAGCACGCTCTTGCTTTCTAGAGTCTCTAATACAGAGGGAAACGTGAATGTGCTCAGAACAAAAGAACTGTGTTTCCTACACACGGACCATATCTAGTTCAACTCTGTTTCTAAAATTGATACAAACCACAGGTCGTCTAACATCCAATGCTTTTCAGTTAAGAGGGAGAAACGTGTGAGCTTTGTGAACAATGTAGCTTCGTTTGAGGTGAAAAGTGACTGCGTTTACCTGAAACGAATTCTCTCTTTTAGGAAGGCACAGAGCCTGGCATTTAACTCCGTTTCTGAAGGGAAACACACGGCACAGTTCTCATCCAAGAAACACACTCTGCTTTAGAGCAAGAAGCACGCTCTTGCTTTCTAGAGTCTCTAATACAGAGGGAAACGTGAGTGTGCTCAGAAGAAAAGAACTGTGTTTCCTACACACACAGACCATATCTTGTCAAGTCTGTTTCTGAAACTGATAAAAACCACAGGTCCTCTAACATCCAATGCTTTTCAGTTAAGAGCGAGAAACGTGTGAGCTTCGTGAACAATGTAGCTTCGTTTGAGCTGAAAAGTGACTGTGTTTACCTGAAACGATTCTTGCTTGTAGGAAGACACAGAGCCTGGCATTTAACTCCGTTTCTGAAGGGAAACACACGGCACAGTTCTCATCCATGAAACACACTCTGCATTAGATCAAGAAGCACGCTCTTGCTTTCTAGAGTCTCTAATACAGAGGGAAACGTGAGTGTGCTCAGAACAAAAGAACTGTGTTTCCTACACACACGGACCATATCTAGCTCAACTCTGTTTCTAAAATTGATAAAAACCACAGGACGTCTAACATCCAATGCTTTTCAGTTAAGAGCGAGAAACGTGTGAGCTTCTTGAACAATGTAGCTTCGTTTGAGCTGAAAAGTGACTGTGTTTACCTGAAAAGAAGTCTTGATTGTAGGAATACACATGTCTGGCATTTAACTCCGTTTCTGAAGGGAAACACACGGCACAGTTCTCTTCCATGAAACACACTCTGCTTTAGAGCAAGAAGCACGCTCTTGCTTTCTAGAGTCTCTAATACAGAGGGAAACGTGAATGTGCTCAGAACAGAAGAACTGTGTTTCCTACATACACGGACCATATCTAGTTCAACTCTGTTTCTGAAATTGATACAAACCACAGGTCGTCTAACATCCAATGCTTTTCACTTAAGAGCAAGAAACGTGTGAGCTTCGTGAACAATGTAGCTTCGTTTGAGCTGAAAATGACTGCGTTTACCTGAAACGAAGTCTTGCTTGAAGAAAGACACAGAGCCTGGCATTTAACTCCGCTTCTGAAGGGAAACACGCGGCACAGTCCTCATCCATGAAACTCACTCTGCTTTAGAGCAAGAAGCACGCTCTTGCTTTCTAGAGTCTCTAATACAGAGGGAAACGTGAGTGTGCTCAGAACAAAAAACTGTGTTTCCTACACACGGACCATATCTAGTTCAACTCTGTTTCTGAAACTGATACAAACCACAGGTCCTCTAACATCCAATGCTTTTCAGTTAAGAGGGAGAAACGTGTGAGCTTCATGAACAATGTAGATTTGTTTGAGCTGAAAAGTGACTGCGTTTACCTGAAACAAAGTCTTGCTTGTAGAAAGACACACGCCTGGCATTTAACTCCGTTTCTGAAGGGAAACACACGGCACAGTTCTCATCCATGAAACACACTCTGCTTTAGAGCAAGAAGCACGCTCTTCCTTTCTAGAGTCTCTAATACAGAGGGAAACGTGAGTGTGCTCAGAACAAAAGAACTGTGTTTCCTACACACACGGACCATATCTAGTTCAACTCTGTTTCTAAAATTGATAAAAACCACAGGACGTCTAACATCCAATGCTTTTCAGTTAAGAGCGAGAAACTTGTGAGCTTCGTGAACAATGTAGCTTCGTTTGATCTGAAAAGTGACTGTGTTTACCTGAAAAGAATTCTTGATTGTAGGAATACACATGTCTGGCATTTAACTCCGTTTCTGAAGGGAAACACACGGCACAGTTCTCTTCCATGAAACACACTCTGCTTTAGAGCAAGAAGCACGCTCTTGCTTTCTAGATTCTCTAATACAGAGGGAAACGTGAATGTGCTCAGGACAAAAGAACTGTGTTTCCTACACACACGGACCATATCTAGTTCAACTCTGTTTCTGAAATTGATACAAACCACAGGTCGTCTAACATCCAATGCTTTTCACTTAAGAACGAGAAACGTGTGAGCTTCGTGAACAATGTAGCTTCGTTTGAGCTGAAAATGACTGCGTTTACCTGAAACGAAGTCTTGCTTGAAGAAAGACACAGAGCCTGGCATTTAACTCCGCTTCTGAAGAGAAACACACGGCACAGTCCTCATCCATGAAACTCACTCTGCTTTAGAGCAAGAAGCACGCTCTTGCTTTCTAGAGTCTCTAATACAGAGGGAAACGTGAGTGTGCTCAGAACAAAAAACTGTGTTTCCTACACATGGACCATATCTAGTTAAACTCTGTTTCTGAAACTGATACAAACCACAGGTCCTCTAACATCCAATGCTTTTCAGTTAAGAGCGAGAAACATTTGAGCTTCGTGAACAATGTAGGTTCGTTTGAGGTGAAAAGTGACTGCGTTTACCTGAAACGAAGTCTTGCTTGTAGGAAGACACACGCCTGGCATTTAACTCCGTTTCTGAAGGGAAACACACGGCACAGTTCTCTTCCATGAAACACACTCTGCTTTAGAGCAAGAAGCACGCTCTTGCTTTCTAGAGTCTCTAATACAGAGGGAAACGTGAGTGTGCTCAGAACAAAAAAACTGTGTTTCCTACACACACGGACCATATCTAGTTCAACTCTGTTTCTGAAACTGATACAAACCACAGGTCCTCTAACATCCAATGCTTTTCAGTTAAGAGCGAGAAACGTGTGGGCTTCGTGAACAATGTAGCTTCGTTTGAGGTGAAAAATGACTGCGTTTACATGAAACAAAGTCTTGCTTGAAGAAAGACACAGAGCCTGGCATTTAACTCCGCTTCTGAAAGGAAACACAGGGCACAGTCCTCATCCATGAAACACACTCTGCTTTAGAGCAAGAAGCACGCTCTTGCTTTCTAGAGTCTCTAATACAGAGGGAAACGTGAGTGTGCTCAGAACAAAAAACTGTGTTTCCTACACATGGACCATATCTAGTTAAACTCTGTTTCTGAAACTGATACAAACCACAGGTCCTCTAACATCCAATGCTTTTCAGTTAAGAGGGAGAAACGTGTGAGCTTCATGAACAATGTAGCTTCGTTTGAGCTGAAAAGTGACTGCGTTTACCTGAAACAAAGTCTTGAATGTAGAAAGACACACGCCTGGCATTTAACTCCGTTTCTGAAGGGAAACACACGGCACAGTTCTCATCCATGAAACACACTCTGCATTAGAGCAGGAAGCACGCTCTTGCTTTCTAGAGTCTCTAATACAGAGGGAAACGTGAGTGTGCTCAGAACAAAAGAACTGTGTTTCCTACACACACGGACCATATCTAGTTCAACTCTGTTTCTAAAATTGATAAAAACCACAGGACGTCTAACATCCAATGCTTTTCAGTTAAGAGCGAGAAACGTGTGAGCTTCGTGAACAATGTAGATTTGTTTGAGCTGAAAAGTGACTGCGTTTACCTGAAACAAAGTCTTGCTTGTAGAAAGACACACGCCTGGCATTTAACTCCGTTTCTGAAGGGAAACACACGGCACAGTTCTCATCCATGAAACACACTCTGCTTTAGAGCAAGAAGCACGCTCTTCCTTTCTAGAGTCTCTAATACAGAGGGAAACGTGAGTGTGCTCAGAACAAAAGAACTGTGTTTCCTACACACACGGACCATATCTAGTTCAACTCTGTTTCTAAAATTGATAAAAACCACAGGACGTCTAACATCCAATGCTTTTCAGTTAAGAGCGAGAAACTTGTGAGCTTCGTGAACAATGTAGCTTCGTTTGATCTGAAAAGTGACTGTGTTTACCTGAAAAGAATTCTTGATTGTAGGAATACACATGTCTGGCATTTAACTCCGTTTCTGAAGGGAAACACACGGCACAGTTCTCTTCCATGAAACACACTCTGCTTTAGAGCAAGAAGCACGCTCTTGCTTTCTAGATTCTCTAATACAGAGGGAAACGTGAATGTGCTCAGGACAAAAGAACTGTGTTTCCTACACACACGGACCATATCTAGTTCAACTCTGTTTCTGAAATTGATACAAACCACAGGTCGTCTAACATCCAATGCTTTTCACTTAAGAACGAGAAACGTGTGAGCTTCGTGAACAATGTAGCTTCGTTTGAGCTGAAAATGACTGCGTTTACCTGAAACGAAGTCTTGCTTGAAGAAAGACACAGAGCCTGGCATTTAACTCCGCTTCTGAAGAGAAACACACGGCACAGTCCTCATCCATGAAACTCACTCTGCTTTAGAGCAAGAAGCACGCTCTTGCTTTCTAGAGTCTCTAATACAGAGGGAAACGTGAGTGTGCTCAGAACAAAAAACTGTGTTTCCTACACATGGACCATATCTAGTTAAACTCTGTTTCTGAAACTGATACAAACCACAGGTCCTCTAACATCCAATGCTTTTCAGTTAAGAGCGAGAAACATTTGAGCTTCGTGAACAATGTAGGTTCGTTTGAGGTGAAAAGTGACTGCGTTTACCTGAAACGAAGTCTTGCTTGTAGGAAGACACACGCCTGGCATTTAACTCCGTTTCTGAAGGGAAACACACGGCACAGTTCTCTTCCATGAAACACACTCTGCTTTAGAGCAAGAAGCACGCTCTTGCTTTCTAGAGTCTCTAATACAGAGGGAAACGTGAGTGTGCTCAGAACAAAAAAACTGTGTTTCCTACACACACGGACCATATCTAGTTCAACTCTGTTTCTGAAACTGATACAAACCACAGGTCCTCTAACATCCAATGCTTTTCAGTTAAGAGCGAGAAACGTGTGGGCTTCGTGAACAATGTAGCTTCGTTTGAGGTGAAAAATGACTGCGTTTACATGAAACAAAGTCTTGCTTGAAGAAAGACACAGAGCCTGGCATTTAACTCCGCTTCTGAAAGGAAACACAGGGCACAGTCCTCATCCATGAAACACACTCTGCTTTAGAGCAAGAAGCACGCTCTTGCTTTCTAGAGTCTCTAATACAGAGGGAAACGTGAGTGTGCTCAGAACAAAAAACTGTGTTTCCTACACATGGACCATATCTAGTTAAACTCTGTTTCTGAAACTGATACAAACCACAGGTCCTCTAACATCCAATGCTTTTCAGTTAAGAGGGAGAAACGTGTGAGCTTCATGAACAATGTAGCTTCGTTTGAGCTGAAAAGTGACTGCGTTTACCTGAAACAAAGTCTTGAATGTAGAAAGACACACGCCTGGCATTTAACTCCGTTTCTGAAGGGAAACACACGGCACAGTTCTCATCCATGAAACACACTCTGCATTAGAGCAGGAAGCACGCTCTTGCTTTCTAGAGTCTCTAATACAGAGGGAAACGTGAGTGTGCTCAGAACAAAAGAACTGTGTTTCCTACACACACGGACCATATCTAGTTCAACTCTGTTTCTAAAATTGATAAAAACCACAGGACGTCTAACATCCAATGCTTTTCAGTTAAGAGCGAGAAACGTGTGAGCTTCGTGAACAATGTAGCTTCGTTTGAGCTGAAAAGTGACTGTGTTTACCTGAAAAGAAGTCTTGATTGTAGGAATACACATGTCTGGCATTTAACTCCGTTTCTGAAGGGAAACACACGGCACAGTTCTCTTCCATGAAACACACTCTGCTTTAGAGCAAGAAGCACGCTCTTGCTTTCTAGAGTCTCTAATACAGAGGGAAACGTGAGTGTGCTCAGAACAAAAGAAATGTGTTTCCTACACACACGGACCATATCTAGTTCAACTCTGTTTCTAAAATTGATACAAACCACAGGTCCTCTAACATCCAATGCTTTTCAGTTAAGAGCGAGAAACGTGTGTGCTTCGTGAACAATGTAGCTTCGTTTGAGATGAAAAGTGACTGCGTTTACCTGAAACGATTCTTGCTTGTAGGAAGACACAGAGCCTGGCATTTAACCCCGTTTCTGAAGGGAAACACACGGCACAGTTCTCATCCATGAAACACACTCTGCTTTAGAGCAAGAAGGATGCTCTTGCTTTCTAGAGTCTCTAATACAGAGGGAAACGTGAGTGTGCTCAGAACAAAAGAACTGTGTTTCCTACACACACGGACCATATCTAGTTCATCTCTGTTTCTGAAACTGATACAAACCACAGGTCCTCTAACATCCAATGCTTTACAGTTAAGAGCGAGAAACGTGTGGGCTTCGTGAACAATGTAGCTACGTTTGAGGTGAAAAATGACTGAGTTTACATGAAACGAAGTCTTGCTTGAAGAAAGACACAGAGCCTGGCATTTAACTCCGCTTCTGAAAGGAAACACAGGGCACAGTCCTCATCCATGAAACACACTCTGCTTTAGAGTAAGAAGCACGCTCTTGCTTTCTAGAGTCTCTAATACAGAGGGAAACGTGTGTGTGCTCAGAACAAAAAACTGTGTTTCCTACACATGGACCATATCTAGTTCAACTCTGTTTCTGAAACTGATACAAACCACAGGTCCTCTAACATCCAATGCTTTTCAGTTAAGAGGGAGAAACGTGTGAGCTTCATGAACAATGTAGCTTTGTTTGAGCTGAAAAATGACTGCGTTTACCTGAAACAAAGTCTTGCTTGTAGAAAGACAAACGCCTGGCATTTAACTCCGTTTCTGAAGGGAAACACACGGCACAGTTCTCATCCATGAAACACACTCTGCTTTAGAGCAAGAAGCACGCTCTTGCTTTCTAGAGTCTCTAATACAGAGGGAAACGTGAGTGTGCTCAGAACAAAAGAACTGTGTTTCCTACACACACAGACCATATCTAGTTCAAGTCTGTTTCTGAAACTGATAAAAACCCACAGGTCCTCTAACATCCAATGCTTTTCAGTTAAGAGTGAGAAACGTGTGAGCTTCGTGAACAATGTAGCTTGGTTTGAGATGAAAAGTGACTGCGTTTACCTGAAATGATTCTTGTTGTAGGAAGACACAGAGCCTGGCATTTAACTCCGTTTCTGAAGGTAAACACACGCACAGTTCTCATCCATGAAACACACTCTGCATTAGAGCAAGAAGCAAGCTCTTGCGTTCTAGAGTCTCTAATACAGAGGGAAACGTGAGTGTGCTCAGAACAAAAGAACTGTGTTTCCTACACACACGGACCATATCTAGTTCAACTCTGTTTCTGGAATTGATAAAAACCACAGGACGTCTAACATCCAATGCTTTTCAGTTAAGAGCGAGAAACGTGTGAGCTTCGTGAACAATGTAGCTTCGTTTGAGCTGAAAAGTGACTGTGTTTACCTGAAAAGAAGTCTTGATTGTAGGAATACACATGTCTGGCATTTAACTCCGTTTCTGAAGGGAAACACACGGCACTGTTCTCTTCCATGAATCACACTCTGCTTTAGAGCAAGAAGCACGCTCTTGCTTTCTAAATTCTCTAATACACAGGGAAACGTGAGTGTGCTCAGAACAAAAGAACTGTGTTTCCTACACACACGGACCATATATAGTTCAACTCTGTTTCTGAAACTGATACAAACCACAGGTCCTCTAACATCCAATGCTTTTCAGTTAAGAGCGAGAAACGTGTGAGCTTCGTGAACAATGTAGCTTCGTTTGAGATGAAAAGTGACTGCGTTTACCTGAAAAGATTCTTGCTTGTAGGAAGACACAGAGCCTGGCATTTAACTCCGTTTCTGAAGGGAAACACACGGCACAGTTCTCATCCATGAAACACACTCTGCTTTAGAGCAAGAAGCACGCTCTTGCTTTCTAGAGTCTCTAATACAGAGGGAAACGTGAATGTGCTCAGAACAAAAGAACTGTGTTTCCTACACACGGACCATATCTAGTTCAACTCTGTTTCTAAAATTGATACAAACCACAGGTCGTCTAACATCCAATGCTTTTCAGTTAAGAGGGAGAAACGTGTGAGCTTTGTGAACAATGTAGCTTCGTTTGAGGTGAAAAGTGACTGCGTTTACCTGAAACGAATTCTCTCTTTTAGGAAGGCACAGAGCCTGGCATTTAACTCCGTTTCTGAAGGGAAACACACGGCACAGTTCTCATCCAAGAAACACACTCTGCTTTAGAGCAAGAAGCACGCTCTTGCTTTCTAGAGTCTCTAATACAGAGGGAAACGTGAGTGTGCTCAGAAGAAAAGAACTGTGTTTCCTACACACACAGACCATATCTTGTCAAGTCTGTTTCTGAAACTGATAAAAACCACAGGTCCTCTAACATCCAATGCTTTTCAGTTAAGAGCGAGAAACGTGTGAGCTTCGTGAACAATGTAGCTTCGTTTGAGCTGAAAAGTGACTGTGTTTACCTGAAACGATTCTTGCTTGTAGGAAGACACAGAGCCTGGCATTTAACTCCGTTTCTGAAGGGAAACACACGGCACAGTTCTCATCCATGAAACACACTCTGCATTAGATCAAGAAGCACGCTCTTGCTTTCTAGAGTCTCTAATACAGAGGGAAACGTGAGTGTGCTCAGAACAAAAGAACTGTGTTTCCTACACACACGGACCATATCTAGCTCAACTCTGTTTCTAAAATTGATAAAAACCACAGGACGTCTAACATCCAATGCTTTTCAGTTAAGAGCGAGAAACGTGTGAGCTTCTTGAACAATGTAGCTTCGTTTGAGCTGAAAAGTGACTGTGTTTACCTGAAAAGAAGTCTTGATTGTAGGAATACACATGTCTGGCATTTAACTCCGTTTCTGAAGGGAAACACACGGCACAGTTCTCTTCCATGAAACACACTCTGCTTTAGAGCAAGAAGCACGCTCTTGCTTTCTAGAGTCTCTAATACAGAGGGAAACGTGAATGTGCTCAGAACAGAAGAACTGTGTTTCCTACATACACGGACCATATCTAGTTCAACTCTGTTTCTGAAATTGATACAAACCACAGGTCGTCTAACATCCAATGCTTTTCACTTAAGAGCAAGAAACGTGTGAGCTTCGTGAACAATGTAGCTTCGTTTGAGCTGAAAATGACTGCGTTTACCTGAAACGAAGTCTTGCTTGAAGAAAGACACAGAGCCTGGCATTTAACTCCGCTTCTGAAGGGAAACACGCGGCACAGTCCTCATCCATGAAACTCACTCTGCTTTAGAGCAAGAAGCACGCTCTTGCTTTCTAGAGTCTCTAATACAGAGAGAAACGTGAGTGTGCTCAGAACAAAAAACTGTGTTTCCTACACACGGACCATATCTAGTTCAACTCTGTTTCTGAAACTGATACAAACCACAGGTCCTCTAACATCCAATGCTTCTCAGTTAAGAGCGAGAAACATTTGAGCTTCGTGAACAATGTAGGTTCGTTTGAGGTGAAAAGTGACTGCGTTTACCTGAAACGAAGTCTTGCTTGTAGGAAGACACACTTCTGGCATTTAACTCCGTTTCTAAAGGGAAACACACGGCACAGTTCTCATCCATGAAACACACTCTGCTTTAGAGCAAGAAGCACGCTCTTGCTTTCTAGATTCTCTAATAGAGAGGGAAACGTGAATGTGCTCAGAACAAAAGAACTGTGTTTCCTACACACACGGACAATATCTAGTTCAACTCTGTTTCTAAAATTGATACAAACCACAGGTCGTCTAACATCCAATGCTTTTCAGTTAAGAGGGAGAAACGTGTGAGCTTTGTGAACAATGTAGCTTCGTTTGAGCTGAAAAGTGACTGCGTTTACCTGAAACGAAGTCTTGCTTTTAGGAAGGCACAGAGCCTGGCATTTAACTCCGTTTCTGAAGGGAAACACACGGCACAGTTCTCATCCATGAAACACAATCTGCTTTAGAGCAAGAAGCACGCTCTTGCTTTCTAGAGTCTCTAATACAGAGGGAAATGTGAGTGTGCTCAGAACAAAAGAACTGTGTTTCCTACACACGGACCATATCTAGTTCAACTCTGTTTCTGAAACTGATACAAACCACAGGTCCTCTAACTTCCAATGCTTTTCAGTTAAGAGCGAGAAACGTGTGAGCTTCGTGAACAATGTAGCTTCGTTTGAGATGAAAAGTGACTGCGTTTACCTGAAACGATTCTTGCTTGTAGGAAGACACAGAGCCTGGCATTTAACTCCGTTTCTGAAGGGAAACACACGGCACAGTTCTCATCCATGATACACACTCTGCTTTAGAGCAAGAAGGATGCTCTTGCTTTCTAGAGTCTCTAATACAGAGGGAAACGTGAGTGTGCTCAGAATAAAAGAACTGTGTTTCCTACACACACGGACCATATCTAGTTCAACTCTGTTTCTGAAACTGATACAAACCACAGGTCGTCTAACATCCAATGCTTTTCAGTTAAGAGCGAGAAACGTGTGAGCTTCGTGAACAATGTAGCTTCGTTTGAGCTGAAAAGTGACTGTGTTTACCTGAAACGAAGTCTTGATTGTAGGAAGACACACTTCTGGCATTTAACTCCGTTTCTGAAGGGAAACACACGGCACAGTTGTCATCCATGAAACACATTCTGCTTTAGAGCAAGAAGCACGCTCTTGCTTTCTAGAGTCTCTAATACAGAGGGAAACGTGAGTGTGCTCAGAACAAAAGAACTGTGTTTCCTACACACGGACCATATCTAGTTCAACTCTGTTTCTGAAACTGATAAAAACCACAGGTCCTCTAACATCCAATGCTTTTCAGTTAAGAGCTAGAAACGTGTGGGCTTTGTGAACAATGTAGCTTCGTTTGAGGTGAAAAGTGACTGCGTTTACATGAAACGAAGTCTTGCTTGAAGAAAGACACAGAGCCTGGCATTTAACTCCGTTTCTGAAGGGAAACACACGGCACAGTTCTCATCCATGAAACACACTCTGCTTTAGAGCAAGAAGCACGCTCTTGCTTTCTAGAGTCTCTTATACAGAGGGAAACGTGAGTGTGCTCAGAACAAAAGAACTGTGTTTCCTACACACACGGACCATATCTAGTTCAACTCTGTTTCTGAAACTGATACAAACCACAGGTTGTCTAACATCCAATGCTTTTCAGGTAAGAGCGAGAAACGTGTGAGCTTCGTGAACAATGTAGCTTCGTTTGAGCTGAAAAGTGACTGGTTTACCTGAAACGAAGTCTTGCTTGTAGGAAGACACATGCCTGGCATTTAACTCCGTTTCTGAAGGGAAACACACGGCACAGTTCTCTTCCATGAAACACACTCTGCTTTAGAGCAAGAAGCACGCTCTTGCTTTCTAGAGTCTCTAATACAGAGGGAAACGTGAGTGTGCTCAGAACAAAAGTACTATGTTTCCTACACACACGGACCATATCTAGTTCAACTCTGTTTCTAAAATTGATACAAACCACAGGTCGTCTAACATCCAATGCTTTTCAGTTAAGAGCGAGAAACGTGTGAGCTTCGTGAACAATGTAGCTTCGTTTGAGCTTAAAAGTGACTGCGTTTACATGAAACGAAGTCTTGCTTGAAGAAAGACACAGAGCCTGGCATTTAACTCCGCTTCTGAAGGGAAACACGCGGCACAGTCCTAATCCATGAAACTCACTCTGCTTTAGAGCAAGAAGCACGCTCTTGCTTTCTAGAGTCTCTAATACAGAGAGAAACGTGAGTGTGCTCAGAACAAAAAACTGTGTTTCCTACACACGGACCATATCTAGTTCAACTCTGTTTCTGAAACTGATACAAACCACAGGTCCTCTAACATCCAATGCTTTTCAGTTAAGAGCGAGAAACATTTGAGCTTCGTGAACAATGTAGGTTCGTTTGAGGTGAAAAGTGACTGCGTTTACCTGAAACGAAGTCTTGCTTGTAGGAAGACACACTTCTGGCATTTAACTCCGTTTCTGAAGGGAAACACACGGCACAGTTCTCATCCATGAAACACACTCTGCATTAGAGCAAGAAGCACGCTCTTGCTTTCTAGAGTCTCTAATATAGAGGGAAACGTGAGTGTGCTCAGAACAAAAGAACTGTGTTTCCTACACACACGGACCATATCTAGTTCAACTCTGTTTCTAAAATTGATAAAAACCACAGGACGTCTAACATCCAATGCTTTTCAGTTAAGAGCGAGAAATTTGTGAGCTTCGTGAACAATGTAGCTTCGTTTGAGCTGAAAAGTGACTGTGTTTACCTGAAAAGAATTCTTGATTGTAGGAATACACATGCCTGGCATTTAACTCCGCTTCTGAAAGGAAACACAGGGCACAGTCCTCATCCATGAAACACACTCTGCTTTAGAGCAAGAAGCACGCTCTTGCTTTCTAGAGTCTCTAATACAGAGGGAAACGTGAGTGTGCTCAGAACAAAAAACTGTGTTTCCTACACATGGACCATATCTAGTTCAACTCTGTTTCTGAAACTGATACAAACCACAGGTCCTCTAACATCCAATGCTTTTCAGTTAAGAGGGATAAACGTGTGAGCTTCATGAACAATGTAGCTTCGTTTGAGCTGAAAAGTGACTGCGTTTACCTGAAACGAAGTCTTGCTTGTAGGAAGACACACTTCGGGCATTTAACTCCGTTTCTGAAGGGAAACACACGGAACAGTTCTCATCCATGAAACACACTCTGCTTTAGAGCAAGAAGCACGCTCTTGCTTTCTAGAGTCTCTAATACAGAGGGAAACGTGAGTGTGCTCAGAACAAAAAACTGTGTTTCCTACACATGGACCATATCTAGTTCAACTCTGTTTCTGAAACTGATACAAACCACAGGTCCTCTAACATCCAATGCTTTTCAGTTAAGAGGGAGAAACGTGTGAGCTTCATGAACAATGTAGATTTGTTTGAGCTGAAAACTGACTGCGTTTACCTGAAACAAAATCTTGCTTGTAGAAAGACACACGCCTGGCATTTAACTCCGTTTCTGAAGGGAAACACACGGCACAGTTCTCATCCATGAAACACACTCTGCTTTAGAGCAAGAAGCACGCTCTTGCTTTCTAGAGTCTCTAATACAGAGGGAAACGTGAGTGTGCTCAGAACAAAAGAACTGTGTTTCCTACACACACAGACCATATCTAGTTCAAGTCTGTTTCTGAAACTGATAAAAACCACAGGTCCTCTAACATCCAATGCTTTTCAGTTAAGAGCGAGAAACGTATGAGCTTCGTGAACAATGTAGCTTCGTTTGAGCTGAAAAGTGACTGTGTATACCTGAAACGATTCTTGCTTGTAGGAAGACACAGAGCCTGGCATTTAACTCCGTTTCTGAAGGGAAACACACGGCACAGTTCTCATCCATGAAACACACTCTGCATTAGAGCAAGAAGCACGCTCTTCCTTTCTAGAGTCTCTAATACAGAGGGAAACGTGAGTGCGCTCAGAGAAAAGAACTGTTTCCTACACACACGGACCATATCTAGTTCAACTCTGTTTCTAAAATTGATAAAAACCACAGGACGTCTAACATCCAATGCTTTTCAGTTAATAGCGAGAAACTTGTGAGCTTCGTGAACAATGTAGCTTCGTTTGATCTGAAAAGTGACTGTGTTTACCTGAAAAGAATTCTTGATTGTAGGAATACACATGTCTGGCATTTAACTCCGTTTCTGAAGGGAAACACACGGCTTAGTTCTCTTCCATGAAACACACTCTGCTTTAGAGCAAGAAGCACGCTCTTGCTTTCTAGATTCTCTAATACAGAGGGAAACGTGAATGTGCTCAACAAAAGAACTGTGTTTCCTACACACACGGACCATATCTAGTTCAACTCTGTTTCTGAAATTGATACAAACCACAGGTCGTCTAACATCCAATGCTTTTCACTTAAGAGCGAGAAACGTGTGAGCTTCGTGAACAATGTAGCTTCGTTTGAGCTGAAAATGACTGTGTTTACCTGAAACGAAGTCTTGCTTGAAGAAAGACACAGAGCCTGGCATTTAACTCCGCTTCTGAAGAGAAACACACGGCACAGTCCTCATCCATGAAACTCACTCTGCTTTAGAGCAAGAAGCACGCTCTTGCTTTCTAGAGTCTCTAATACAGAGGGAAACATGAGTGTGCTCAGAACAAAAAACTGTGTTTCCTACACATGGACCATATCTAGTTAAACTCTGTTCTGAAACTGATACAAACCACAGGTCCTCTAACATCCAATGCTTTTCAGTTAAGAGCGAGAAACATTTGAGCTTCGTGAACAATGTAGGTTCGTTTGAGGTGAAAAGTGACTGCGTTTACCTGAAACGAAGTCTTGCTTGTAGGAAGACACACGCCTGGCATTTAACTCCGTTTCTGAAGGGAAACACACGGCACAGTTCTCTTCCATGAAACACACTCTGCTTTAGAGCAAGAAGCACGCTCTTGCTTTCTAGAGTCTCTAATACAGAGGGAAACGTGAGTGTGCTCAGAACAAAAAAACTGTGTTTCCTACACACACGGACCATATCTAGTTCAACTCTGTTTCTGAAACTGATACAAACCACAGGTCCTCTAACATCCAATGCTTTTCAGTTAAGAGCGAGAAACGTGTGGGCTTCGTGAACAATGTAGCTTCGTTTGAGGTGAAAAATGACTGCGTTTACATGAAACAAAGTCTTGCTTGAAGAAAGACACAGAGCCTGGCATTTAACTCCGCTTCTGAAAGGAAACACAGGGCACAGTCCTCATCCATGAAACACACTCTGCTTTAGAGCAAGAAGCACGCTCTTGCTTTCTAGAGTCTCTAATACAGAGGGAAACGTGAGTGTGCTCAGAACAAAAAACTGTGTTTCCTACACATGGACCATATCTAGTTAAAGTCTTTTTCTGAAACTGAAACAAACCACAGGTCCTCTAACATCCAATGCTTTTCAGTTAAGAGGGAGAAACGTGTGAGCTTCATGAACAATGTAGCTTCGTTTGAGCTGAAAAGTGACTGCGTTTACCTGAAACAAAGTCTTGAATGTAGAAAGACACACGCCTGGCATTTAACTCCGTTTCTGAAGGGAAACACACGGCACAGTTCTCATCCATGAAACACACTCTGCTTTAGAGCAAGAAGCACGCTCTTGCTTTCTATAGTCTCTAATACAGAGGGAAACGTGAGTGTGCTCAGAACAAAAGAACTGTGTTTCCTACACACACACACCATATCTAGTTCAACTCTGTTTCTGAAACTGATAAAAACCACAGGTCCTCTAACATCCAATGCTTTTCAGTTAAGAGCGAGAAACGTGTGAGCTTCGTGAACAATGTAGCTTCGTTTGAGCTGAAAAGTGACTGTGTTTACCTGAAACGATTCTTGCTTGTAGGAAGACACAGAGCCTGGCATTTAACTCCGTTTCTGAAGGGAAACACACGGCACAGTTCTCATCCATGAAACACACTCTGCATTAGAGCAGGAAGCACGCTCTTGCTTTCTAGAGTCTCTAATACAGAGGGAAACGTGAGTGTGCTCAGAACAAAAGAACTGTGTTTCCTACACACACGGACCATATCTAGTTCAACTCTGTTTCTAAAATTGATAAAAACCACAGGACGTCTAACATCCAATGCTTTTCAGTTAAGAGCGAGAAACGTGTGAGCTTCGTGAACAATGTAGCTTCCTTTGAGCTGAAAAGTGACTGTGTTTACCTGAAAAGAAGTCTTGATTGTAGGAATACACATGTCTGGCATTTAACTCCGTTTCTGAAGGGAAACACACGGCACAGTTCTCTTCCATGAAACACACTCTGCTTTAGAGCAAGAAGCACGCTCTTGCTTTCTAGAGTCTCTAATACAGAGGGAAACGTGAGTGTGCTCAGAACAAAAGAAATGTGTTTCCTACACACACGGACCATATCTAGTTCAACTCTGTTTCTAAAATTGATATAAACCACAGGTCCTCTAACATCCAATGCTTTTCAGTTAAGAGCGAGAAACGTGTGTGCTTCGTGAACAATGTAGCTTCGTTTGAGATGAAAAGTGACTGCGTTTACCTGAAACGATTCTTGCTTGTAGGAAGACTCAGAGCCTGGCATTTAACCCCGTTTCTGAAGGGAAACACACGGCACAGTTCTCATCCATGAAACACACTCTGCTTTAGAGCAAGAAGGATGCTCTTGCTTTCTAGAGTCTCTAATACAGAGGGAAACGTGAGTGTGCTCAGAACAAAAGAACTGTGTTTCCTACACACACGGACCATATCTAGTTCATCTCTGTTTCTGAAACTGATACAAACCACAGGTCCTCTAACATCCAATGCTTTACAGTTAAGAGCGAGAAACGTGTGGGCTTCGTGAACAATGTAGCTACGTTTGAGGTGAAAAATGACTGAGTTTACATGAAACGAAGTCTTGCTTGAAGAAAGACACAGAGCCTGGCATTTAACTCCGCTTCTGAAAGGAAACACAGGGCACAGTCCTCATCCATGAAACACACTCTGCTTTAGAGTAAGAAGCACGCTCTTGCTTTCTAGAGTCTCTAATACAGAGGGAAACGTGTGTGTGCTCAGAACAAAAAACTGTGTTTCCTACACATGGACCATATCTAGTTCAACTCTGTTTCTGAAACTGATACAAACCACAGGTCCTCTAACATCCAATGCTTTTCAGTTAAGAGGGAGAAACGTGTGAGCTTCATGAACAATGTAGCTTTGTTTGAGCTGAAAAGTGACTGCGTTTACCTGAAACAAAGTCTTGCTTGTAGAAAGACAAACGCCTGGCATTTAACTCCGTTTCTGAAGGGAAACACACGGCACAGTTCTCATCCATGAAACACACTCTGCTTTAGAGCAAGAAGCACGCTCTTGCTTTCTAGAGTCTCTAATACAGAGGGAAACGTGAATGTGCTCAGAACAAAAGAACTGTGTTTCCTACACACGGACCATATCTAGTTCAACTCTGTTTCTAAAATTGATACAAACCACAGGTCGTCTAACATCCAATGCTTTTCAGTTAAGAGGGAGAAACGTGTGAGCTTTGTGAACAATGTAGCTTCGTTTGAGGTGAAAAGTGACTGCGTTTACCTGAAACGAATTCTCTCTTTTAGGAAGGCACAGAGCCTGGCATTTAACTCCGTTTCTGAAGGGAAACACACGGCACAGTTCTCATCCAAGAAACACACTCTGCTTTAGAGCAAGAAGCACGCTCTTGCTTTCTAGAGTCTCTAATACAGAGGGAAACGTGAGTGTGCTCAGAAGAAAAGAACTGTGTTTCCTACACACACAGACCATATCTTGTTCAAGTCTGTTTCTGAAACTGATAAAAACCACAGGTCCTCTAACATCCAATGCTTTTCAGTTAAGAGCGAGAAACGTGTGAGCTTCGTGAACAATGTAGCTTCGTTTGAGCTGAAAAGTGACTGTGTTTACCTGAAACGATTCTTGCTTGTAGGAAGACACAGAGCCTGGCATTTAACTCCGTTTCTGAAGGGAAACACACGGCACAGTTCTCATCCATGAAACACACTCTGCATTAGATCAAGAAGCACGCTCTTGCTTTCTAGAGTCTCTAATACAGAGGGAAACGTGAGTGTGCTCAGAACAAAAGAACTGTGTTTCCTACACACACGGACCATATCTAGTTCAACTCTGTTTCTAAAATTGATAAAAACCACAGGACGTCTAACATCCAATGCTTTTCAGTTAAGAGCGAGAAACGTGTGAGCTTCGTGAACAATGTAGCTTCGTTTGAGCTGAAAAGTGACTGTGTTTACCTGAAAAGAAGTCTTGATTGTAGGAATACACATGTCTGGCATTTAACTCCGTTTCTGAAGGGAAACACACGGCACAGTTCTCTTCCATGAAACACACTCAGCTTTAGAGCAAGAAGCACGCTCTTGCTTTCTAGAGTCTCTAATGCAGAGGGAAACGTGAATGTGCTCAGAACAGAAGAACTGTGTTTCCTACATACACGGACCATATCTAGTTCAACTCTGTTTCTGAAATTGATACAAACCACAGGTCGTCTAACATCCAATGCTTTTCACTTAAGAGCGAGAAACGTGTGAGCTTCGTGAACAATGTAGCTTCGTTTGAGTGAAAATGACTGCGTTTACCTGAAACGAAGTCTTGCTTGAAGAAAGACACAGAGCCTGGCATTTAACTCCGCTTCTGAAGGGAAACACGCGGCACAGTCCTCATCCATGAAACTCACTCTGCTTTAGAGCAAGAAGCACGCTCTTGCTTTCTAGAGTCTCTAATACAGAGGGAAACGTGAATGTGCTCAGAACAAAAGAACTGTGTTTCCTACACACACGGACCATATCTAGTTCAACTCTGTTTCTAAAATTGATACAAACCACAGGTCGTCTAACATCCAATGCTTTTCAGTTAAGAGGGAGAAACGTGTGAGCTTTGTGAACAATGTAGCTTCGTTTGAGCTGAAAAGTGACTGCGTTTACCTGAAACGAAGTCTTGCTTTTAGGAAGGCACAGAGCCTGGCATTTAACTCCGTTTCTGAAGGGAAACACACGGCACAGTTCTCATCCATGAAACACAATCTGCTTTAGAGCAAGAAGCACGCTCTTGCTTTCTAGAGTCTCTAATACAGAGGGAAACGTGAGTGTGCTCAGAACAAAAGAACTGTGTTTCCTACACACGGACCATATGTAGTTCAACTCTGTTTCTGAAACTGATACAAACCACAGGTCCTCTAACTTCCAATGCTTTTCAGTTAAGAGCGAGAAACGTGTGAGCTTCGTGAACAATGTAGCTTCGTTTGAGATGAAAAGTGACTGCGTTTACCTGAAATGATTCTTGCTTGTAGGAAGACACAGAGCCTGGCATTTAACTCCGTTTCTGAAGGGAAACACACAGGACAGTTCTCATCCATGAAACACACTCTGCTTTAGAGCAAGAAGCACGCTCTTGCTTTCTAGAGTCTCTTATACAGAGGGAAACGTGAGTGTGCTCAGAACAAAAGAACTGTGTTTCCTACACACACGGACCATATCTAGTTCAACTCTGTTTCTGAAACTGATACAAACCACAGGTCGTCTAACATCCAATGCTTTTCAGTTAAGAGCGAGAAACGTGTGAGCTTCGTGAACAATGTAGCTTCGTTTGAGATAAAAGTGACTGTGTTTACCTGAAAAGAAGTCTTGATTGTAGGAAGACACACGTCTGGCATTTAACTCCGTTTCTGAAGGGAAACACACGGCACAGTTCTCTTCCATGAAACACACTCTGCTTTAGAGCAAGAAGCACGCTCTTGCTTTCTAGAGTCTCTAATACTGAGGGAAACGTGAGTGTGCTCAGAACAAAAGAACTGTGTTTCCTACACACACGGACCATATCTAGTTCAACTCTGTTTCTGAAACTGATACAAACCACAGGTCCTCTAACATCCAATGCTTTTCAGTTAAGAGCGAGAAACGTGTGGGCTTCGTGAACAATGTAGCTTCGTTTGAGGTGAAAAGTGACTGCGTTTACATGAAACGAAGTCTTGCTTGAAGAAAGACACAGAGCCTGGCATTTAACTCGGCTTCTGAAGGGAAACACAGGGCACAGTCCTCATCCATGAAACACACTCTGCTTAAGAGCAAGAAGCACGCTCTTGCTTTCTAGAGTCTCTAATACAGAGGGAAACGTGAGTGTGCTCAGAACAAAAGAACTGTGTTTCCTACACATGGACCATATCTAGTTCAACTCTGTTTCTGAAACTGATACAAACCACAGGTACTCTAACATCCAATGCTTTTCAGTTAAGAGGGAGAAACGTGTGAGCTTTGTGAACAATGTAGCATCGTTTGAGCTGAAAAGTGACTGTGTTTACCTGAAACGATTCTTGCTTGTAGGAAGACACAGAGCCTGGCATTTAACTCCGTTTCTGAAGGGAAACACACGGCACAGTTCTCATCCATGAAACACACTCTGCATTAGATCAAGAAGCACGCTCTTGCTTTCTAGAGTCTCTAATACAGAGGGAAACGTGAGTGTGCTCAGAACAAAAGAACTGTGTTTCCTACACACACGGACCATATCTAGTTCAACTCTGTTTCTAAAATTGATAAAAACCACAGGACGTCTAACATCCAATGCTTTTCAGTTAAGAGCGAGAAACGTGTGAGCTTCGTGAACAATGTAGCTTCGTTTGAGATGAAAAGTGACTGTGTTTACCTGAAAAGTAGTCTTGATTGTAGGAATACACATGTCTGGCATTTAACTCCGTTTCTGAAGGGAAACACACGGCACAGTTCTCTTCCATGAAACACACTCTGCTTTAGAGCAAGAAGCACGCTCTTGCTTTCTAGAGTCTCTAATACAGAGGGAAACGTGAGTGTGCTCAGAACAAAAGAACTGTGTTTCCTACACACACGGACCATATCTAGTTCAACTCTGTTTCTAAAATTGATACAAACCACAGGTCCTCTAACATCCAATGCTTTTCAGTTAAGAGCGAGAAACGTGTGTGCTTCGTGAACAATGTAGCTTCGTTTGAGATGAAAAGTGACTGCGTTTACCTGAAACGATTCTTGCTTGTAGGAAGACACAGAGCCTGGCATTTAACCCCGTTTCTGAAGGGAAACACACGGCACAGTTCTCATCCATGAAACACACTCTGCTTTAGAGCAAGAAGGATGCTCTTGCTTTCTAGAGTCTCTAATACAGAGGGAAACGTGAGTGTGCTCAGAACAAAAGAACTGTGTTTCCTACACACACGGACCATATCTAGTTCATCTCTGTTTCTGAAACTGATACAAACCACAGGTCCTCTAACATCCAATGCTTTACAGTTAAGAGCGAGAAACGTGTGGGCTTCGTGAACAATGTAGCTACGTTTGAGGTGAAAAATGACTGAGTTTACATGAAACGAAGTCTTGCTTGAAGAAAGACACAGAGCCTGGCATTTAACTCCGCTTCTGAAAGGAAACACAGGGCACAGTCCTCATCCATGAAACACACTCTGCTTTAGAGTAAGAAGCACGCTCTTGCTTTCTAGAGTCTCTAATACAGAGGGAAACGTGTGTGTGCTCAGAACAAAAAACTGTGTTTCCTACACATGGACCATATCTAGTTCAACTCTGTTTCTGAAACTGATACAAACCACAGGTCCTCTAACATCCAATGCTTTTCAGTTAAGAGGGAGAAACCTGTGAGCTTCATGAACAATGTAGCTTTGTTTGAGCTGAAAAGTGACTGCGTTTACCTGAAACAAAGTCTTGCTTGTAGAAAGACAAACGCCTGGCATTTAACTCCGTTTATGAAGGGAAACACACGGCACAGTTCTCATCCATGAAACACACTCTGCTTTAGAGCAAGAAGCACGCTCTTGCTTTCTAGAGTCTCTAATACAGAGGGAAACGTGAGTGTGCTCAGAACAAAAGAACTGTGTTTCCTACACACACAGACCATATCTAGTTCAAGTCTGTTTCTGAAACTGATAAAAACCACAGGTCCTCTAACATCCAATGCTTTTCAGTTAAGAGTGAGAAACGTGTGAGCTTCGTGAACAATGTAGCTTCGTTTGAGCTGAAAAGTGACTGTGTTTACCTGAAATGATTCTTGCTTGTAGGAAGACACAGAGCCTGGCATTTAACTCCGTTTCTGAAGGGAAACACACGGCACAGTTCTCATCCATGAAACACACTCTGCATTAGAGCAAGAAGCACGCTCTTGCGTTCTAGAGTCTCTAATACAGAGGGAAACGTGAGTGTGCTCAGAACAAAAGAACTGTGTTTCCTACACACACGGACCATATCTAGTTCAACTCTGTTTCTGGAATTGATAAAAACCACAGGACGTCTAACATCCAATGCTTTTCAGTTAAGAGCGAGAAACGTGTGAGCTTCGTGAACAATGTAGCTTCGTTTGAGCTGAAAAGTGACTGTGTTTACCTGAAAAGAAGTCTTGATTGTAGGAATACACATGTCTGGCATTTAACTCCGTTTCTGAAGGGAAACACACGGCACAGTTCTCTTCCATGAAACACACTCTGCTTTAGAGCAAGAAGCACGCTCTTGCTTTCTAAATTCTCTAATACACAGGGAAACGTGAGTGTGCTCAGAACAAAAGAACTGTGTTTCCTACACACACGGACCATATATAGTTCAACTCTGTTTCTGAAACTGATACAAACCACAGGTCCTCTAACATCCAATGCTTTTCAGTTAAGAGCGAGAAACGTGTGAGCTTCGTGAACAATGTAGCTTCGTTTGAGATGAAAAGTGACTGCGTTTACCTGAAAAGATTCTTGCTTGTAGGAAGACACAGAGCCTGGCATTTAACTCCGTTTCTGAAGGGAAACACACGGCACAGTTCTCTTCCATGAAACACACTCTGCTTTAGAGCAAGAAGCACGCTCTTGCTTTCTAGAGTCTCTAATACAGAGGGAAACGTGAGTGTGCTCAGAACAAAAGAACTATGTTTCCTACACACACGGACCATATCTAGTTCAACTCTGTTTCTAAAATTGATACAAACCACAGGTCGTCTAACATCCAATGCTTTTCAGTTAAGAGCGAGAAACGTGTGAGCTTCGTGAACAATGTAGCTTCGTTTGAGCTTAAAAGTGACTGCGTTTACATGAAACGAAGTCTTGCTTGAAGAAAGACACAGAGCCTGGCATTTAACTCGGCTTCTGAAGGGAAACACAGGGCACAGTCCTCATCCATGAAACACACTCTGCTTTAGAGCAAGAAGCACGCTCTTGCTTTCTAGAGTCTCTAATACAGAGGGAAACGTGAGTGTGCTCAGAACAAAAGAACTGTGTTTCCTACACATGGACCATATCTAGTTCAACTCTGTTTCTGAAACTGATACAAACCACAGGTACTCTAACATCCAATGCTTTTCAGTTAAGAGGGAGAAACGTGTGAGCTTTGTGAACAATGTAGCATCGTTTGAGCTGAAAAGTGACTGTGTTTACCTGAAACGATTCTTGCTTGTAGGAAGACACAGAGCCTGGCATTTAACTCCGTTTCTGAAGGGAAACACACGGCACAGTTCTCATCCATGAAACACACTCTGCATTAGATCAAGAAGCACGCTCTTGCTTTCTAGAGTCTCTAATACAGAGGGAAACGTGAGTGTGCTCAGAACAAAAGAACTGTGTTTCCTACACACACGGACCATATCTAGTTCAACTCTGTTTCTAAAATTGATAAAAACCACAGGACGTCTAACATCCAATGCTTTTCAGTTAAGAGCGAGAAACGTGTGAGCTTCGTGAACAATGTAGCTTCGTTTGAGATGAAAAGTGACTGTGTTTACCTGAAAAGTAGTCTTGATTGTAGGAATACACATGTCTGGCATTTAACTCCGTTTCTGAAGGGAAACACACGGCACAGTTCTCTTCCATGAAACACACTCTGCTTTAGAGCAAGAAGCACGCTCTTGCTTTCTAGAGTCTCTAATACAGAGGGAAACGTGAGTGTGCTCAGAACAAAAGAACTGTGTTTCCTACACACACGGACCATATCTAGTTCAACTCTGTTTCTAAAATTGATACAAACCACAGGTCCTCTAACATCCAATGCTTTTCAGTTAAGAGCGAGAAACGTGTGTGCTTCGTGAACAATGTAGCTTCGTTTGAGATGAAAAGTGACTGCGTTTACCTGAAACGATTCTTGCTTGTAGGAAGACACAGAGCCTGGCATTTAACCCCGTTTCTGAAGGGAAACACACGGCACAGTTCTCATCCATGAAACACACTCTGCTTTAGAGCAAGAAGGATGCTCTTGCTTTCTAGAGTCTCTAATACAGAGGGAAACGTGAGTGTGCTCAGAACAAAAGAACTGTGTTTCCTACACACACGGACCATATCTAGTTCATCTCTGTTTCTGAAACTGATACAAACCACAGGTCCTCTAACATCCAATGCTTTACAGTTAAGAGCGAGAAACGTGTGGGCTTCGTGAACAATGTAGCTACGTTTGAGGTGAAAAATGACTGAGTTTACATGAAACGAAGTCTTGCTTGAAGAAAGACACAGAGCCTGGCATTTAACTCCGCTTCTGAAAGGAAACACAGGGCACAGTCCTCATCCATGAAACACACTCTGCTTTAGAGTAAGAAGCACGCACTTGCTTTCTAGAGTCTCTAATACAGAGGGAAACGTGTGTGTGCTCAGAACAAAAAACTGTGTTTCCTACACATGGACCATATCTAGTTCAACTCTGTTTCTGAAACTGATACAAACCACAGGTCCTCTAACATCCAATGCTTTTCAGTTAAGAGGGAGAAACCTGTGAGCTTCATGAACAATGTAGCTTTGTTTGAGCTGAAAAGTGACTGCGTTTACCTGAAACAAAGTCTTGCTTGTAGAAAGACAAACGCCTGGCATTTAACTCCGTTTATGAAGGGAAACACACGGCACAGTTCTCATCCATGAAACACACTCTGCTTTAGAGCAAGAAGCACGCTCTTGCTTTCTAGAGTCTCTAATACAGAGGGAAACGTGAGTGTGCTCAGAACAAAAGAACTGTGTTTCCTACACACACAGACCATATCTAGTTCAAGTCTGTTTCTGAAACTGATAAAAACCACAGGTCCTCTAACATCCAATGCTTTTCAGTTAAGAGTGAGAAACGTGTGAGCTTCGTGAACAATGTAGCTTCGTTTGAGATGAAAAGTGACTGCGTTTACCTGAAATGATTCTTGCTTGTAGGAAGACACAGAGCCTGGCATTTAACTCCGTTTCTGAAGGGAAACACACGGCACAGTTCTCATCCATGAAACACACTCTGCATTAGAGCAAGAAGCACGCTCTTGCGTTCTAGAGTCTCTAATACAGAGGGAAACGTGAGTGTGCTCAGAACAAAAGAACTGTGTTTCCTACACACACGGACCATATCTAGTTCAACTCTGTTTCTGGAATTGATAAAAACCACAGGACGTCTAACATCCAATGCTTTTCAGTTAAGAGCGAGAAACGTGTGAGCTTCGTGAACAATGTAGCTTCGTTTGAGCTGAAAAGTGACTGTGTTTACCTGAAAAGAAGTCTTGATTGTAGGAATACACATGTCTGGCATTTAACTCCGTTTCTGAAGGGAAACACACGGCACAGTTCTCTTCCATGAAACACACTCTGCTTTAGAGCAAGAAGCACGCTCTTGCTTTCTAAATTCTCTAATACACAGGGAAACGTGAGTGTGCTCAGAACAAAAGAACTGTGTTTCCTACACACACGGACCATATATAGTTCAACTCTGTTTCTGAAACTGATACAAACCACAGGTCCTCTAACATCCAATGCTTTTCAGTTAAGAGCGAGAAACGTGTGAGCTTCGTGAACAATGTAGCTTCGTTTGAGATGAAAAGTGACTGCGTTTACCTGAAAAGATTCTTGCTTGTAGGAAGACACAGAGCCTGGCATTTAACTCCGTTTCTGAAGGGAAACACACGGCACAGTTCTCTTCCATGAAACACACTCTGCTTTAGAGCAAGAAGCACGCTCTTGCTTTCTAGAGTCTCTAATACAGAGGGAAACGTGAGTGTGCTCAGAACAAAAGAACTATGTTTCCTACACACACGGACCATATCTAGTTCAACTCTGTTTCTAAAATTGATACAAACCACAGGTCGTCTAACATCCAATGCTTTTCAGTTAAGAGCGAGAAACGTGTGAGCTTCGTGAACAATGTAGCTTCGTTTGAGCTTAAAAGTGACTGCGTTTACATGAAACGAAGTCTTGCTTGAAGAAAGACACAGAGCCTGGCATTTAACTCCGTTTCTGAAGGGAAACACACGGCACAGTTCTCTTCCATGAAACACACTCTGCTTTAGAGCAAGAAGCATGCTCTTGCTTTCTAGAGTCTCTAATACTGAGGGAAACGTGAGTGTGCTCAGAACAAAAGAACTGTGTTTCCTACACACACGGACCATATCTAGTTCAACTCTGTTTCTGAAACTGATACAAACCACAGGTCCTCTAACATCCAATGCTTTTCAGTTAAGAGCGAGAAACGTGTGGGCTTCGTGAACAATGTAGCTTCGTTTGAGGTGAAAAGTGACTGCGTTTACATGAAACGAAGTCTTGCTTGAAGAAAGACAAAGAGCCTGGCATTTAACTCGGCTTCTGAAGGGAAACACAGGGCACAGTCCTCATCCATGAAACACACTCTGCTTTAGAGCAAGAAGCACGCTCTTGCTTTCTAGAGTCTCTAATACAGAGGGAAACGTGAGTGTGCTCAGAACAAAAAACTGTGTTTCCTACACATGGACCATATCTAGTTCAACTCTGTTTCTGAAACTGACACAAACCACAGGTACTCTAACATCCAATGCTTTTCAGTTAAGAGGGAGAAACGTGTGAGCTTTGTGAACAATGTAGCTTCGTTTGAGCTGAAAAGTGACTGTGTTTACCTGAAACGATTCTTGCTTGTAGGAAGACACAGAGCCTGGCATTTAACTCCGTTTCTGAAGGGAAACACACGGCACAGTTCTCATCCATGAAACACACTCTGCATTAGATCAAGAAGCACGCTCTTGCTTTCTAGAGTCTCTAATACAGAGGGAAACGTGAGTGTGCTCAGAACAAAAGAACTGTGTTTCCTACACACACGGACCATATCTAGTTCAACTCTGTTTCTAAAATTGATAAAAACCACAGGACGTCTAACATCCAATGCTTTTCAGTTAAGAGCGAGAAACGTGTGAGCTTCGTGAACAATGTAGCTTCGTTTGAGATGAAAAGTGACTGTGTTTACCTGAAAAGTAGTCTTGATTGTAGGAATACACATGTCTGGCATTTAACTCCGTTTCTGAAGGGAAACACACGGCACAGTTCTCTTCCATGAAACACACTCTGCTTTAGAGCAAGAAGCACGCTCTTGCTTTCTAGAGTCTCTAATACAGAGGGAAACGTGAGTGTGCTCAGAACAAAAGAACTGTGTTTCCTACACACACGGACCATATCTAGTTCAACTCTGTTTCTAAAATTGATACAAACCACAGGTCCTCTAACATCCAATGCTTTTCAGTTAAGAGCGAGAAACGTGTGTGCTTCGTGAACAATGTAGCTTCGTTTGAGATGAAAAGTGACTGCGTTTACCTGAAACGATTCTTGCTTGTAGGAAGACACAGAGCCTGGCATTTAACCCCGTTTCTGAAGGGAAACACACGGCACAGTTCTCATCCATGAAACACACTCTGCTTTAGAGCAAGAAGGATGCTCTTGCTTTCTAGAGTCTCTAATACAGAGGGAAACGTGAGTGTGCTCAGAACAAAAGAACTGTGTTTCCTACACACACGGACCATATCTAGTTCATCTCTGTTTCTGAAACTGATACAAACCACAGGTCCTCTAACATCCAATGCTTTACAGTTAAGAGCGAGAAACGTGTGGGCTTCGTGAACAATGTAGCTACGTTTGAGGTGAAAAATGACTGAGTTTACATGAAACGAAGTCTTGCTTGAAGAAAGACACAGAGCCTGGCATTTAACTCCGCTTCTGAAAGGAAACACAGGGCACAGTCCTCATCCATGAAACACACTCTGCTTTAGAGTAAGAAGCACGCTCTTGCTTTCTAGAGTCCCTAATACAGAGGGAAACGTGTGTGTGCTCAGAACAAAAAACTGTGTTTCCTACACATGGACCATATCTAGTTCAACTCTGTTTCTGAAACTGATACAAACCACAGGTCCTCTAACATCCAATGCTTTTCAGTTAAGAGGGAGAAACGTGTGAGCTTCATGAACAATGTAGCTTTGTTTGAGCTGAAAAGTGACTGCGTTTACCTGAAACAAAGTCTTGCTTGTAGAAAGACAAACGCCTGGCATTTAACTCCGTTTATGAAGGGAAACACACGGCACAGTTCTCATCCATGAAACACACTCTGCTTTAGAGCAAGAAGCACGCTCTTGCTTTCTAGAGTCTCTAATACAGAGGGAAACGTGAGTGTGCTCAGAACAAAAGAACTGTGTTTCCTACACACACAGACCATATCTAGTTCAAGTCTGTTTCTGAAACTGATAAAAACCACAGGTCCTCTAACATCCAATGCTTTTCAGTTAAGAGTGAGAAACGTGTGAGCTTCGTGAACAATGTAGCTTCGTTTGAGGTGAAAAGTGACTGCGTTTACATGAAACGAAGTCTTGCTTGAAGAAAGACACAGAGCCTGGCATTTAACTCGGCTTCTGAAGGGAAACACAGGGCACAGTCCTCATCCATGAAACACACTCTGCTTTAGAGCAAGAAGCACGCTCTTGCTTTCTAGAGTCTCTAATACAGAGGGAAACGTGAGTGTGCTCAGAACAAAAAACTGTGTTTCCTACACATGGACCATATCTAGTTCAACTCTGTTTCTGAAACTGATACAAACCACAGGTACTCTAACATCCAATGCTTTTCAGTTAAGAGGGAGAAACGTGTGAGCTTTGTGAACAATGTAGCTTCGTTTGAGCTGAAAAGTGACTGTGTTTACCTGAAACGATTCTTGCTTGTAGGAAGACACAGAGCCTGGCATTTAACTCCGTTTCTGAAGGGAAACACACGGCACAGTTCTCATCCATGAAACACACTCTGCATTAGATCAAGAAGCACGCTCTTGCTTTCTAGAGTCTCTAATACAGAGGGAAACGTGAGTGTGCTCAGAACAAAAGAACTGTGTTTCCTACACACACGGACCATATCTAGTTCAACTCTGTTTCTAAAATTGATAAAAACCACAGGACGTCTAACATCCAATGCTTTTCAGTTAAGAGCGAGAAACGTGTGAGCTTCGTGAACAATGTAGCTTCGTTTGAGATGAAAAGTGACTGTGTTTACCTGAAAAGTAGTCTTCATTGTAGGAATACACATGTCTGGCATTTAACTCCGTTTCTGAAGGGAAACACACGGCACAGTTCTCTTCCATGAAACACACTCTGCTTTAGAGCAAGAAGCACGCTCTTGCTTTCTAGAGTCTCTAATACAGAGGGAAACGTGAGTGTGCTCAGAACAAAAGAACTGTGTTTCCTACACACACGGACCATATCTAGTTCAACTCTGTTTCTAAAATTGATACAAACCACAGGTCCTCTAACATCCAATGCTTTTCAGTTAAGAGCGAGAAACGTGTGTGCTTCGTGAACAATGTAGCTTCGTTTGAGATGAAAAGTGACTGCGTTTACCTGAAACGATTCTTGCTTGTAGGAAGACACAGAGCCTGGCATTTAACCCCGTTTCTGAAGGGAAACACACGGCACAGTTCTCATCCATGAAACACACTCTGCTTTAGAGCAAGAAGGATGCTCTTGCTTTCTAGAGTCTCTAATACAGAGGGAAACGTGAGTGTGCTCAGAACAAAAGAACTGTGTTTCCTACACACACGGACCATATCTAGTTCATCTCTGTTTCTGAAACTGATACAAACCACAGGTCCTCTAACATCCAATGCTTTACAGTTAAGAGCGAGAAACGTGTGGGCTTCGTGAACAATGTAGCTACGTTTGAGGTGAAAAATGACTGAGTTTACATGAAACGAAGTCTTGCTTGAAGAAAGACACAGAGCCTGGCATTTAACTCCGCTTCTGAAAGGAAACACAGGGCACAGTCCTCATCCATGAAACACACTCTGCTTTAGAGTAAGAAGCACGCTCTTGCTTTCTAGAGTCTCTAATACAGAGGGAAACGTGTGTGTGCTCAGAACAAAAAACTGTGTTTCCTACACATGGACCATATCTAGTTCAACTCTGTTTCTGAAACTGATACAAACCACAGGTCCTCTAACATCCAATGCTTTTCAGTTAAGAGGGAGAAACGTGTGAGCTTCATGAGCAATGTAGCTTTGTTTGAGCTGAAAAGTGACTGCGTTTACCTGAAACAAAGTCTTGCTTGTAGAAAGACAAACGCCTGGCATTTAACTCCGTTTATGAAGGGAAACACACGGCACAGTTCTCATCCATGAAACACACTCTGCTTTAGAGCAAGAAGCACGCTCTTGCTTTCTAGAGTCTCTAATACAGAGGGAAACGTGAGTGTGCTCAGAACAAAAGAACTGTGTTTCCTACACACACAGACCATATCTAGTTCAAGTCTGTTTCTGAAACTGATAAAAACCACAGGTCCTCTAACATCCAATGCTTTTCAGTTAAGAGTGAGAAACGTGTGAGCTTCGTGAACAATGTAGCTTCGTTTGAGATGAAAAGTGACTGCGTTTACCTGAAATGATTCTTGCTTGTAGGAAGACACAGAGCCTGGCATTTAACTCCGTTTCTGAAGGGAAACACACGGCACAGTTCTCATCCATGAAACACACTCTGCATTAGAGCAAGAAGCACGCTCTTGCGTTCTAGAGTCTCTAATACAGAGGGAAACGTGAGTGTGCTCAGAACAAAAGAACTGTGTTTCCTACACACACGGACCATATCTAGTTCAACTCTGTTTCTGGAATTGATAAAAACCACAGGACGTCTAACATCCAATGCTTTTCAGTTAAGAGCGAGAAACGTGTGAGCTTCGTGAACAATGTAGCTTCGTTTGAGATGAAAAGTGACTGTGTTTACCTGAAAAGAAGTCTTGATTGTAGGAATACACATGTCTGGCATTTAACTCCGTTTCTGAAGGGAAACACACGGCACAGTTCTCTTCCATGAAACACACTCTGCTTTAGAGCAAGAAGCACGCTCTTGCTTTCTAAATTCTCTAATACACAGGGAAACGTGAGTGTGCTCAGAACAAAAGAACTTTGTTTCCTACACACACGGACCATATATAGTTCAACTCTGTTTCTGAAACTGATACAAACCACAGGTCCTCTAACATCCAATGCTTTTCAGTTAAGAGCGAGAAACGTGTGAGCTTCGTGAACAATGTAGCTTCGTTTGAGATGAAAAGTGACTGCGTTTACCTGAAAAGATTCTTGCTTGTAGGAAGACACAGAGCCTGGCATTTAACTCCGTTTCTGAAGGGAAAAACACGGCACAGTTCTCATCCATGAAACACACTCTGCTTTAGAGCAAGAGGCACGCTCTTGCTTTCTAGAGTCTCTAATACAGAGGGAAACGTGAATGTGCTCAGAACAAAAGAACTGTGTTTCCTACACACGGACCATATCTAGTTCAACTCTGTTTCTAAAATTGATACAAACCACAGGTCGTCTAACATCCAATGCTTTTCAGTTAAGAGGGAGAAACGTGTGAGCTTTGTGAACAATGTAGCTTCGTTTGAGGTGAAAAGTGACTGCGTTTACCTGAAACGAATTCTCTCTTTTAGGAAGGCACAGAGCCTGGCATTTAACTCCGTTTCTGAAGGGAAACACACGGCACAGTTCTCATCCAAGAAACACACTCTGCTTTAGAGCAAGAAGCACGCTCTTGCTTTCTAGAGTCTCTAATACAGAGGGAAACGTGAGTGTGCTCAGAAGAAAAGAACTGTGTTTCCTACACACACAGACCATATCTTGTTCAAGTCTGTTTCTGAAACTGATAAAAACCACAGGTCCTCTAACATCCAATGCTTTTCAGTTAAGAGCGAGAAACGTGTGAGCTTCGTGAACAATGTAGCTTCGTTTGAGCTGAAAAGTGACTGTGTTTACCTGAAACGATTCTTGCTTGTAGGAAGACACAGAGCCTGGCATTTAACTCCGTTTCTGAAGGGAAACACACGGCACAGTTCTCATCCATGAAACACACTCTGCATTAGATCAAGAAGCACGCTCTTGCTTTCTAGAGTCTCTAATACAGAGGGAAACGTGAGTGTGCTCAGAACAAAAGAACTGTGTTTCCTACACACACGGACCATATCTAGTTCAACTCTGTTTCTAAAATTGATAAAAACCACAGGACGTCTAACATCCAATGCTTTTCAGTTAAGAGCGAGAAACGTGTGAGCTTCGTGAACAATGTAGCTTCGTTTGAGCTGAAAAGTGACTGTGTTTACATGAAAAGAAGTCTTGATTGTAGGAATACACATGTCTGGCATTTAACTCCGTTTCTGAAGGGAAACACACGGCACAGTTCTCTTCCATGAAACACACTCTGCTTTAGAGCAAGAAGCACGCTCTTGCTTTCTAGAGTCTCTAATACAGAGGGAAACGTGAATGTGCTCAGAACAGAAGAACTGTGTTTCCTACATACACGGACCATATCTAGTTCAACTCTGTTTCTGAAATTGATACAAACCACAGGTCGTCTAACATCCAATGCTTTTCACTTAAGAGCGAGAAACGTGTGAGCTTCGTGAACAATGTAGCTTCGTTTGAGCTGAAAATGACTGCTTTTACCTGAAACGAAGTCTTGCTTGAAGAAAGACACAGAGCCTGGCATTTAACTCCGCTTCTGAAGGGAAACACGCGGCACAGTCCTCATCCATGAAACTCACTCTGCTTTAGAGCAAGAAGGATGCTCTTGCTTTCTAGAGTCTCTAATACAGAGGGAAACGTGAGTGTGCTCAGAACAAAAGAACTGTGTTTCCTACACACACGGACCATATCTAGTTCATCTCTGTTTCTGAAACTGATACAAACCACAGGTCCTCTAACATCCAATGCTTTACAGTTAAGAGCGAGAAACGTGTGGGCTTCGTGAACAATGTAGCTACGTTTGAGGTGAAAAATGACTGAGTTTACATGAAACGAAGTCTTGCTTGAAGAAAGACACAGAGCCTGGCATTTAACTCCGCTTCTGAAAGGAAACACAGGGCACAGTCCTCATCCATGAAACACACTCTGCTTTAGAGTAAGAAGCACGCTTTTGCTTTCTAGAGTCTCTAATACAGAGGGAAACGTGTGTGTGCTCAGAACAAAAAACTGTGTTTCCTACACATGGACCATATCTAGTTCAACTCTGTTTCTGAAACTGATACAAACCACAGGTCCTCTAACATCCAATGCTTTTCAGTTAAGAGGGAGAAACGTGTGAGCTTCATGAACAATGTAGCTTTGTTTGAGCTGAAAAGTGACTGCGTTTACCTGAAACAAAGTCTTGCTTGTAGAAAGACAAACGCCTGGCATTTAACTCCGTTTATGAAGGGAAACACACGGCACAGTTCTCATCCATGAAACACACTCTGCTTTAGAGCAAGAAGCACGCTCTTGCTTTCTAGAGTCTCTAATACAGAGGGAAACGTGAGTGTGCTCAGAACAAAAGAACTGTGTTTCCTACACACACAGACCATATCTAGTTCAAGTCTGTTTCTGAAACTGATAAAAACCACAGGTCCTCTAACATCCAATGCTTTTCAGTTAAGAGTGAGAAACGTGTGAGCTTCGTGAACAATGTAGCTTCGTTTGAAATGAAAAGTGACTGCGTTTACCTGAAATGATTCTTGCTTGTAGGAAGACACAGAGCCTGGCATTTAACTCCGTTTCTGAAGGGAAACACACGGCACAGTTCTCATCCATGAAACACACTCTGCATTAGAGCAAGAAGCACGCTCTTGCGTTCTAGAGTCTCTAATACAGAGGGAAACGTGAGTGTGCTCAGAACAAAAGAACTGTGTTTCCTACACACACGGACCATATCTAGTTCAACTCTGTTTCTGGAATTGATAAAAACCACAGGACGTCTAACATCCAATGCTTTTCAGTTAAGAGCGAGAAACGTGTGAGCTTCGTGAACAATGTAGCTTCGTTTGAGCTCAAAAGTGACTGTGTTTACCTGAAAAGAAGTCTTGATTGTAGGAATACACATGTCTGGCATTTAACTCCGTTTCTGAAGGGAAACACACGGCACAGTTCTCTTCCATGAAACACACTCTGCTTTAGAGCAAGAAGCACGCTCTTGCTTTCTAAATTCTCTAATACACAGGGAAACGTGAGTGTGCTCAGAACAAAAGAACTGTGTTTCCTACACACACGGACCATATATAGTTCAACTCTGTTTCTGAAACTGATACAAACCACAGGTCCTCTAACATCCAATGCTTTTCAGTTAAGAGCGAGAAACGTGTGAGCTTCGTGAACAATGTAGCTTCGTTTGAGATGAAAAGTGACTGCGTTTACCTGAAAAGATTCTTGCTTGTAGGAAGACACAGAGCCTGGCATTTAACTCCGTTTCTGAAGGGAAACACACGGCACAGTTCTCATCCATGAAACACACTCTGCTTTAGAGCAAGAAGCACGCTCTTGCTTTCTAGAGTCTCTAATACAGAGGGAAACGTGAATGTGCTCAGAACAAAAGAACTGTGTTTCCTACACACGGACCATATCTAGTTCAACTCTGTTTCTAAAATTGATACAAACCACAGGTCGTCTAACATCCAATGCTTTTCAGTTAAGAGGGAGAAACGTGTGAGCTTTGTGAACAATGTAGCTTCGTTTGAGGTGAAAAGTGACTGCGTTTACCTGAAACGAATTCTCTCTTTTAGGAAGGCACAGAGCCTGGCATTTAACTCCGTTTCTGAAGGGAAACACACGGCACAGTTCTCATCCAAGAAACACACTCTGCTTTAGAGCAAGAAGCACGCTCTTGCTTTCTAGAGTCTCTAATACAGAGGGAAACGTGAGTGTGCTCAGAAGAAAAGAACTGTGTTTCCTACACACACAGACCATATCTTGTTCAAGTCTGTTTCTGAAACTGATAAAAACCACAGGTCCTCTAACATCCAATGCTTTTCAGTTAAGAGCGAGAAACGTGTGAGCTTCGTGAACAATGTAGCTTCGTTTGAGCTGAAAAGTGACTGTGTTTACCTGAAACGATTCTTGCTTGTAGGAAGACACAGAGCCTGGCATTTAACACCGTTTCTGAAGGGAAACACACGGCACAGTTCTCATCCATGAAACACACTCTGCATTAGATCAAGAAGCACGCTCTTGCTTTCTAGAGTCTCTAATACAGAGGGAAACGTGAGTGTGCTCAGAACAAAAGAACTGTGTTTCCTACACACACGGACCATATCTAGTTCAACTCTGTTTCTAAAATTGATAAAAACCACAGGACGTCTAACATCCAATGCTTTTCAGTTAAGAGCGAGAAACGTGTGAGCTTCGTGAACAATGTAGCTTCGTTTGAGCTGAAAATGACTGCGTTTACCTGAAACGAAGTCTTGCTTGAAGAAAGACACAGAGCCTGGCATTTAACTCCGCTTCTGAAGGGAAACACGCGGCACAGTCCTCATCCATGAAACTCACTCTGCTTTAGAGCAAGAAGCACGCTCTTGCTTTCTAGAGTCTCTAATACAGAGAGAAACGTGAGTGTGCTCAGAACAAAAAACTGTGTTTCCTACACACGGACCATATCTAGTTCAACTCTGTTTCTGAAACTGATACAAACCACAGGTCCTCTAACATCCAATGCTTTTCAGTTAAGAGAGAGAAACATTTGAGCTTCGTGAACAATGTAGGTTCGTTTGAGGTGAAAAGTGACTGCGTTTACCTGAAACGAAGTCTTGCTTGTAGGAAGACACACTTCTGGCATTTAACTCCGTTTCTAAAGGGAAACACACGGCACAGTTCTCATCCATGAAACACACTCTGCTTTAGAGCAAGAAGCACGCTCTTGCTTTCTAGAGTCTCTAATACAGAGGGAAACGTGAATGTGCTCAGAACAAAAGAACTGTGTTTCCTACACACACGGACCATATCTAGTTCAACTCTGTTTCTAAAATTGATACAAACCACAGGTCGTCTAACATCCAATGCTTTTCAGTTAAGAGGGAGAAACGTGTGAGCTTTGTGAACAATGTAGCTTCGTTTGAGCTGAAAAGTGACTGCGTTAACCTGAAACGAAGTCTTGCTTTTAGGAAGGCACAGAGCCTGGCATTTAACTCCGTTTCTGAAGGGAAACACACGGCACAGTTCTCATCCATGAAACACAATCTGCTTTAGAGCAAGAAGCACGCTCTTGCTTTCTAGAGTCTCTAATACAGAGGGAAACGTGAGTGTGCTCAGAACAAAAGAACTGTGTTTCCTACACACGGACCATATCTAGTTCAACTCTGTTTCTGAAACTGATACAAACCACAGGTCCTCTAACATCCAATGCTTTTCAGTTAAGAGCTAGAAACGTGTGGGCTTTGTGAACAATGAAGCTTCGTTTGAGGTGAAAAGTGACTGCGTTTACATGAAACGAAGTCTTGCTTGAAGAAAGACACAGAGCCTGGCATTTAACTCCGTTTCTGAAGGGAAACACACGGCACAGTTCTCATCCATGAAACACACTCTGCTTTAGAGCAAGAAGCACGCTCTTGCTTTCTAGAGTCTCTTATACAGAGGGAAACGTGAGTGTGCTCAGAACAAAAGAACTGTGTTTCCTACACACACGGACCATATCTAGTTCAACTCTGTTTCTGAAACTGATACAAACCATAGGTTGTCTAACATCCAATGCTTTTCAGGTAAGAGCGAGAAACGTGTGAGCTTCGTGAACAATGTAGCTTCGTTTGAGCTGAAAAGTGACTGGTTTACCTGAAACGAAGTCTTGCTT
>CATKUP010000773.1:0-68000 GCA_949786385.1 Onychomys leucogaster
ACAATGTAGCTTCGTTTGAGCTGAAAAGTGACTGCGTTTACCTGAAACGAAGTCTTGCTTGTAGGAAGGCACAGAGCCTGTCATTTAACTCCGTTTCTGAAGGGAAACACACGGCACAGTTCTCATCCATGAAACACAATCTGCTTTAGAGCAAAAAGCATACTCTTGCTTTCTAGAGTCCCTAATACAGAGGGAAACGTGAGTGTGCTCAGAATAAAAGAACTGTATTTCCTACACACGGACCATATCTAGTTCAACTCTGTTTCTGAAACTGATACAAACCACAGGTCCTCTAACATCCAGTGCTTTTCAGGTAAGAGCGACAAACGTGTGAGCTTCGTGAACAATGTAGCTTCGTTTGAGCTGAAAGTGACTGCGTTTTCCTGAAACGAAATCTTGCTTGTAGGAAGACACACGCCTGGCATTTAACTCCGTTTCTGAAGGGAAACACACGGCACAGTTCTCTTCCATGAAACCCACTCTGCTTTAGAGCAAGAAGCATGCACTTGCTTTCTAGAGTCTCTAATACAGAGGGAAACGTGAGTGTGCTCAGAACAAAAGAACTGTGTTTCCTACACACACAGACCATATCTAGTTCAACTCTGTTTCTGAAACTGATACGAAACACAGGTCCTCTAACATCCAATGCTTTTCAGTTAAGAGCGAGAAACGTGTGAGCTTCGTGAACAATGTAGCTTCGTTTGAGCTGAAAAGTGACTGCGTTTACCTGAAACGAAGTCTTGCTTGTAGGAAGACACACGCCTGGCATTTAACTCCGTTTCTGAAGGGAAACACACGGCACAGTTCTCTTCCATGAAACACACTCTGCTTTAGAGCAAGAAGCATGCACTTGCTTTCTAGAGTCTCTAATACAGAGGGAAACGTGAGTGTGCTCAGAACAAAAGAACTGTGTTTCCTCCACACACAGACCATATCTAGTTCAACTCTGTTTCTGAAACTGATACAAACCACAGGTCCTCTAACATCCAATGCTTTTCAGTTAAGAGCGAGAAACGTGTGGGCTTTGTGAACAATGTAGCTTCATTTGAGGTGAAAAGTGACTGCATTTACCTAAAACGAAGTCTTGCTTGAAGAAAGACACACTTCTGGCATTAACTCCGTTTCTGAAGGGAAACACACGGCACAGTTCTCATCCATGAAACACGTTCTGCTTTAGAGCAAGAAGCATGCTTTTGATTTCTAGAGTCTCTAATACAGAGGGAAACGTGAGTGGGCTCAGAACAAAAGAACTGTGTTTCCTACACACGGACCATATCTAGTTCCACTCTGTTTCTGAAACTGATACAAACCACATGTCCACTAACATCCAATTCTTTTCAGTTAAGAGCAAGAAACATGTGGGCTTTGTGAACAATGTAGCTTCGTTTGAGGTGAAAAGTGCCTGCGTTTACCTGAAACGAAGTCTTGCTTGAAGAAAGACACAGAGCCCGGCATTTAACTCCGTTTCTGAAGGGAAACACAAGGCACAGTTCTCATCCATGAAACACACTCTGCTTTAGAGCAAGAAGCACGCTCTTGCTTTCTAGAGTCTCTAATACAGAGTGAAACGTGAGTGTGCGCAGAACAAAAGAACTGTGTTTCCTACACACGGACCATATCAAGTTCAACTCTGTTTCTGAAACTGATACAAACCACAGGTTTTCTAACATCCAATGCTTTTCAGGTAAGAGCGAGAAACGTGTGAGCTTCGTGAACAATGTACCTTCGTTTGAGATAAAAAGTGACTGCGTTTACCTGAAAGGATTCTTGCTTGTAGGAAGACACAGAGCCTGGCATTTAACTCCGTTTCTGAAGGGAAACACACGGCACAGTTCTCATCCATGAAAAACACTCTGCTTTAGAGCAAGAAGCACGCTCTTGCTTTCTAGAGTCTATAATACAGAGGGAAACGTGAGTGTACTCAGAACAAAAGAACTGTGTTTCCTACACACACGGACCATATCTAGTTCAACTCTGTTTCTAAAATTGATACAAACCCAAGGTCGTCTAACATCCAATGCTTTTCTGTTAAGAGTGAGAAACGTGTGAGCTTCGTGAACAATGTAGCTTCGTTTGAGGTGAAAAGAGACTGCGTTTACCTGAAACGAAGTCATGCTTGTAGGAAGACACACTTCTGGCATTAACTCCGTTTCTGAAGGGAAACACACGGCACAGTTCTCATCCATGAAACACACTCTGCTTTAGAGCAAGATGCACGCTCTTGCTTTCTAGAGTCTCTAATAAAGTTGGAAACGTGAGTGTGCTAAGAACAAAAGAATTGTGTTTCCTACACACATGGACCATATCTAGTTCAACTCTGTTTCTGAAACTGATACAAACGACAGGTCGTCTAACATCCAATGCTTTTCTGTTAAGAGTGAGAAACGTGTGAGCTTCGTGAACAATGTAGCTTCGTTTGAGGTGAAAAGAGACTGCGTTTACCTGAAACGAAGTCATGCTTGTAGGAAGACACACTTCTGGCATTAACTCCGTTTCTGAAGGGAAACACACGGCACAGTTCTCATCCATGAAACACTTTCTGCTTTAGAGCAAGAAGCATGCTTTTGCTTTCTAGAGTCTCTAATACAGAGGGAAACGTGAGTGTGCTAAGAACAAAAGAACTGTGTTTCCTCCACACGGACCATATCTAGTTCAACTCTGTTTCTGAAACTGATACAAACCACAGGTTGTCTAACATCCAATGCTTTTCAGGTAAGAGCGAGAAACGTGTGAGCTTCGTGAACAATGTACCTTCGTTTGAGATAAAAAGTGACTGCGTTTACCTGAAAGGATTCTTGCTTGTAGGAAGACACAGAGCCTGGCATTTAACTCCGTTTCTGAAGGGAAACACACGGCACAGTTCTCATCCATGAAAAACACTCTGCTTTAGAGCAAGAAGCACGCTCTTGCTTTCTAGAGTCTCTAATACAGAGGGAAACGTGAGTGTACTCAGAACAAAAGAATTGTGTTTCCTACACACACGGACCATATCTAGTTCAACTCTGTTTCTAAATTTGATACAAACCCGAGGTCGTCTAACATCCAATGCTTTTCAGTTAAGAGGGAGAAACCTGTGAGCTTTGTGAACAATGTAGCTTCGTTTGAGCTGAAAAGTGACTGTGTTTACCTGAAAAGAAGTCCTGCTTGTAGGAAGACAAACGCCTCGCATTTAACTCCGTTTCTGAAGGGAAACACACGGCACAGTTCTCATCCATGAAACACACTCTGCTTTAGAGCAAGAAGCACACTCTTGCTTTCTAGAGTCTCTAATACAGAGGGAAACGTGAGTGTGCTCAGAACAAAAGAACTGTGTTTCCTACACACACAGACCATATCTAGTTCAACTCTGTTTCTGAAACTGATACGAACCACAGGTCTTCTAACATCCAATGCTTTTCAGTTAAGAGCGAGAAACGTGTGAGCTTCATGAACAATGTAGCTTCGTTTGAGCTGAAAAGTTACTGCGTTTACCTGAAACAAAGTCTTGCTTGTAGGAAGACACATGCCTGGCATTTAACTAGGTTTCTGAAGGGAAACACACGGCACAGTTCTCTTCCATGAAACACACTCTGCTTTACAGCAAGAAGCATGCACTTGCTTTCTAGAGTCTCTAATACAAAGGGAAACGTGAGTGTGCTCAGAACAAAAGAACTGTGTTTCCTCCACACACAGACCATATCTAGTTCAACTCTGTTTCTGAAACTGATACAAACCACAGGTCCTCTAACATCCAATTCTTTTCAGTTAAGAGCGAGAAACGTGTGGGCTTTGTGAACAATGTAGCTTCGTTTGAGGTGAAAAGTGACTCCGTTTACCTGAAACGAAGTCTTGCTTGAAGAAAGACACAGAGCCTGTCATTTAACTCCGTTTCTGAAGGGAAACACACGGCACAGTCCTCATCCATGAAACACATTCTGCTTTAGAGCAAGAAGAACGCTCTTGCTTTCTAGAGTCTCTAATACAGAGGGAAACGTGAGTGTGCTCAGAACAAAAGAACTGTGTTTCCTACACACACAGACCATATCTAGGTCAACTCTGTTTCTGAAACTGATACAAACCACAGGTCCTCTAACATCCAATGCTTTTCAGTTAAGAGCGAGAAACGTGTGAGCTTCGTGAACAATGTAGCTTCGTTTGAGCTCAAAAGTGACTGCGTTTACCTGAAACGAAATCTTGCTTGTAGGAAGGCACAGAGCCTGTCATTTAACTCCGTTTCTGAAGGGAAACACACGGCACAGTTCTCATCCATGAAACACAATCTGCTTTAGAGCAAAAAGCATGCTCTTGCTTTCTAGAGTCCCTAATACAGAGGGAAACCTGAGTGTGCTCAGAACAAAAGAACTGTATTTCCTACACACGGACCATATCTAGTTCAACTCTGTTTCTGAAACTGATACAAACCACAGGTCCTCTAACATCCAATGCTTTTCAGGTAAGAGCGACAAACGTGTGAGCTTTGTGAACAATGTAGCTTCGTTTGAGATGAAAAGTGACTGCGTTTACCTGACACGATTCTTGCTTGTAGGAAGACAGAGAGCCTGGCATTTTTCTCCGTTTTTGACCGGAAACACATGGCACAGTTCTCATCCATGAAACACACTCTGCTTTAGAGCAAGAAGCACGCTCTTGCTTTCTAGAGTCTCTAATACAGAGGGAAACGTGAGTGTACTCAGAACAAAAGAACTGTGTTTCCTACACACACGGACCATATCTAGTTCAACTCTGTTTCTGAAACTGATACAAACCTCAGGTCCTCTAACATCCAATGCTTTTCAGTTAAGAGCGAGAAACGTGTGAGCTTCATGAACAATGTAGCTTCGTTTCAGCTGAAAAGTGACTGCGTTTACCTGAAACGAAGTCTTGCTTGTAGGAAGGCACAGAGCCTGTCATTTAACTCCGTTTCTGAAGGCAAACACACGGCACAGTTCTCATCCATGAAACACACTCTGCTTTAGAGCAAGAAGCACGCTCTTGCTTTCTAGAGTCTCTAATACAGAGGGAAACGTGAGTGTGCTCAGAACAAAAGAACTGTGTTTCCTCCACACACAGACCATATCTAGTTCAACTCTGTTTCTGAAACTGATACAAACCACAGGTCGTCTAACATCCAATGCTTTTCAGTTAAGAGCGAGAAACGTGTGGACTTTGTGAACAATGTAGCTTCGTTTGAGGTGAAAAGTGACTGCGTTTACCTGAAACGAAGTCATGCTTGTAGGAAGACACACTTCTGGCATTAACTCCGTTTCTGAAGGGAAACACACGGACAGTTCTCATCCATGAAACACTTTCTGCTTTAGAGCAAGAAGCATGCTTTTGCTTTCTAGAGTCTCTAATACAGAGGGAAACGTGAGTGTGCTAAGAACAAAAGAACTGTGTTTCCTCCACACGGACCATATCTAGTTCAACTCTGTTTCTGAAACTGATACAAACCACAGGTTGTCTAACATCCAATGCTTTTCAGGTAAGAGCGAGAAACGTGTGAGCTTCGTGAACAATGTACCTTCGTTTGAGATAAAAAGTGACTGTGTTTACCTGAAAGGATTCTTGCTTGTAGGAAGACAAACGCCTCGCATTTAACTCCGTTTCTGAAGGGAAACACATGGCACAGTTCTCATCCATGAAACACACTCTGCTTTAGAGCAAGAAGCACGCTCTTGCTTTCTAGAGTCTCTAATACAGAGGGAAACGTGAGTGTGCTCAGAACAAAAGAACTGTGTTTCCTACACACACAGACCATATCTAGTTCAACTCTGTTTCTGAAACTGATACGAACCACAGGTCCTCTAACATCCAATGCTTTTCAGTTAAGAGCGAGAAACGTGTGAGCTTCGTGAACAATGTAGCTTCGTTTGAGCTGAAAAGTTACTGCGTTTACCTGAAACAAAGTCTTGCTTGTAGGAAGACACATGCCTGGCATTTAACTAGGTTTCTGAAGGGAAACACAAGGCACAGTTCTCTTCCATGAAACACACTCTGCTTTACAGCAAGAAGCATGCACTTGCTTTCTAGAGTCTCTAATACAAAGGGAAACGTGAGTGTGCTCAGAACAAAAGAACTGTGTTTCCTCCACACACAGACCATATCTAGTTCAACTCTGTTTCTGAAACTGATACAAACCACAGGTCCTCTAACATCCAATTCTTTTCACTTAAGAGCGAGAAACGTGTGGGCTTTGTGAACAATGTAGCTTCGTTTGAGGTGAAAAGTGACTGCATTTACCTAAAACGAAGTCTTGCTTGAAGAAAGACACACTTCTGGCATTAACTCCGTTTCTGAAGGGAAACACACGGCACAGTTCTCATCCATGAAACACGTTCTGCTTTAGAGCAAGAAGCATGCTTTTGATTTCTAGAGTCTCTAATACAGAGGGAAACGTGAGTGGGCTCAGAACAAAAGAACTGTGTTTCCTACACACGGACCATATCTAGTTCCACTCTGTTTCTGAAACTGATACGAACCACATGTCCACTAACATCCAATTCTTTTCAGTTAAGAGCAAGAAACATGTGGGCTTTGTGAACAATGTAGCTTTGTTTGAGGTGAAAAGTGCCTGCGTTTACCTGAAACGAAGTCTTGCTTGAAGAAAGACACAGAGCCCGGCATTTAACTCCGTTTCTGAAGGGAAACACAAGGCACAGTTCTCATCCATGAAACACACTCTGCTTTAGAGCACGAAGCACGCTCTTGCTTTCTAGAGTCTCTAATACAGAGTGAAACGTGAGTGTGCGCAGAACAAAAGATCTGTGTTTCCTACACACGGACCATATCAAGTTCAACTCTGTTTCTGAAACTGATACAAACCACAGGTTTTCTAACATCCAATGCTTTTCAGGTAAGAGCGAGAAACGTGTGAGCTTCGTGAACAATGTACCTTCGTTTGAGATAAAAAGTGACTGCGTTTACCTGAAAGGATTCTTGCTTGTAGGAAGACACAGAGCCTGGCATTTAACTCCGTTTCTGAAGGGAAACACACGGCACAGTTCTCATCCATGAAAAACACTCTGCTTTAGAGCAAGAAGCACGCTCTTGCTTTCTAGAGTCTCTAATACAGAGGGAAACGTGAGTGTACTCAGAACAAAAGAACTGTGTTTCCTACACACACGGACCATATCTAGTTCAACTCTGTTTCTAAAATTGATACAAACCCAAGGTCGTCTAACATCCAATGCTTTTCTGTTAAGAGTGAGAAACGTGTGAGCTTCGTGAACAATGTAGCTTCGTTTGAGGTGAAAAGAGACTGCGTTTACCTGAAACGAAGTCATGCTTGTAGGAAGACACACTTCTGGCATTAACTCCGTTTCTGAAGGGAAACACACGGCACAGTTCTCATCCATGAAACACACTCTGCTTTAGAGCAAGATGCACGCTCTTGCTTTCTAGAGTCTCTAATAAAGTTGGAAACGTGAGTGTGCTAAGAACAAAAGAATTGTGTTTCCTACACACATGGACCATATCTAGTTCAACTCTGTTTCTGAAACTGATACAAACGACAGGTCGTCTAACATCCAATGCTTTTCTGTTAAGAGTGAGAAACGTGTGAGCTTCGTGAACAATGTAGCTTCGTTTGAGGTGAAAAGAGACTGCGTTTACCTGAAACGAAGTCATGCTTGTAGGAAGACACACTTCTGGCATTAACTCCGTTTCTGAAGGGAAACACACGGCACAGTTCTCATCCATGAAACACTTTCTGCTTTAGAGCAAGAAGCATGCTTTTGCTTTCTAGAGTCTCTAATACAGAGGGAAACGTGAGTGTGCTAAGAACAAAAGAACTGTGTTTCCTCCACACGGACCATATCTAGTTCAACTCTGTTTCTGAAACTGATACAAACCACAGGTTGTCTAACATCCAATGCTTTTCAGGTAAGAGCGAGAAACGTGTGAGCTTCGTGAACAATGTACCTTCGTTTGAGATAAAAAGTGACTGCGTTTACCTGAAAGGATTCTTGCTTGTAGGAAGACACAGAGCCTGGCATTTAACTCCGTTTCTGAAGGGAAACACACGGCACAGTTCTCATCCATGAAAAACACTCTGCTTTAGAGCAAGAAGCACGCTCTTGCTTTCTAGAGTCTCTAATACAGAGGGAAACGTGAGTGTACTCAGAACAAAAGAACTGTGTTTCCTACACACACGGACCATATCTAGTTCAACTCTGTTTCTAAATTTGATACAAACCCGAGGTCGTCTAACATCCAATGCTTTTCAGTTAAGAGGGAGAAACCTGTGAGCTTTGTGAACAATGTAGCTTCGTTTGAGCTGAAAAGTGACTGCGTTTACCTGAAAAGAAGTACTGCTTGTAGGAAGACAAACGCCTCGCATTTAACTCCGTTTCTGAAGGGAAACACACGGCACAGTTCTCATCCATGAAACACACTCTGCTTTAGAGCAAGAAGCACACTCTTGCTTTCTAGAGTCTCTAATACAGAGGGAAACGTGAGTGTGCTCAGAACAAAAGAACTGTGTTTCCTACACACACAGACCATATCTAGTTCAACTCTGTTTCTGAAACTGATACGAACCACAGGTCTTCTAACATCCAATGCTTTTCAGTTAAGAGCGAGAAACGTGTGAGCTTCATGAACAATGTAGCTTCGTTTGAGCTGAAAAGTTACTGCGTTTACCTGAAACAAAGTCTTGCTTGTAGGAAGACACATGCCTGGCATTTAACTAGGTTTCTGAAGGGAAACACACGGCACAGTTCTCTTCCATGAAACACACTCTGCTTTACAGCAAGAAGCATGCACTTGCTTTCTAGAGTCTCTAATACAAAGGGAAACGTGAGTGTGCTCAGAACAAAAGAACTGTGTTTCCTCCACACACAGACCATATCTAGTTCAACTCTGTTTCTGAAACTGATACAAACCACAGGTCCTCTAACATCCAATTCTTTTCAGTTAAGAGCGAGAAACGTGTGGGCTTTGTGAACAATGTAGCTTCGTTTGAGGTGAAAAGTGACTCCGTTTACCTGAAACGAAGTCTTGCTTGAAGAAAGACACAGAGCCTGTCATTTAACTCCGTTTCTGAAGGGAAACACACGGCACAGTCCTCATCCATGAAACACATTCTGCTTTAGAGCAAGAAGAACGCTCTTGCTTTCTAGAGTCTCTAATACAGAGGGAAACGTGAGTGTGCTCAGAACAAAAGAACTGTGTTTCCTACACACACAGACCATATCTAGGTCAACTCTGTTTCTGAAACTGATACAAACCACAGGTCCTCTAACATCCAATGCTTTTCAGTTAAGAGCGAGAAACGTGTGAGCTTTGTGAACAATGTAGCTTCGTTTGAGCTCAAAAGTGACTGCGTTTACCTGAAACGAAATCTTGCTTGTAGGAAGGCACAGAGCCTGTCATTTAACTCCGTTTCTGAAGGGAAACACACGGCACAGTTCTCATCCATGAAACACAATCTGCTTTAGAGCAAAAAGCATGCTCTTGCTTTCTAGAGTCCCTAATACAGAGGGAAACCTGAGTGTGCTCAGAACAAAAGAACTGTATTTCCTACACACGGACCATATCTAGTTCAACTCTGTTTCTGAAACTGATACAAACCACAGGTCCTCTAACATCCAATGCTTTTCAGGTAAGAGCGACAAACGTGTGAGCTTCGTGAACAATGTAGCTTCGTTTGAGATGAAAAGTGACTGCGTTTACCTGAAACGAAGTCATGCTTGTAGGAAGACACACTTCTGGCATTAACTCCGTTTCTGAAGGGAAACACACGGACAGTTCTCATCCATGAAACACTTTCTGCTTTAGAGCAAGAAGCATGCTTTTGCTTTCTAGAGTCTCTAATACAGAGGGAAACGTGAGTGTGCTAAGAACAAAAGAACTGTGTTTCCTCCACACGGACCATATCTAGTTCAACTCTGTTTCTGAAACTGATACAAACCACAGGTTGTCTAACATCCAATGCTTTTCAGGTAAGAGCGAGAAACGTGTGAGCTTCGTGAACAATGTACCTTCGTTTGAGATAAAAAGTGACTGTGTTTACCTGAAAGGATTCTTGCTTGTAGGAAGACAAACGCCTCGCATTTAACTCCGTTTCTGAAGGGAAACACATGGCACAGTTCTCATCCATGAAACACACTCTGCTTTAGAGCAAGAAGCACGCTCTTGCTTTCTAGAGTCTCTAATACAGAGGGAAACGTGAGTGTGCTCAGAACAAAAGAACTGTGTTTCCTACACACACAGACCATATCTAGTTCAACTCTGTTTCTGAAACTGATACGAACCACAGGTCCTCTAACATCCAATGCTTTTCAGTTAAGAGCGAGAAACGTGTGAGCTTCGTGAACAATGTAGCTTCGTTTGAGCTGAAAAGTTACTGCGTTTACCTGAAACAAAGTCTTGCTTGTAGGAAGACACATGCCTGGCATTTAACTAGGTTTCTGAAGGGAAACACAAGGCACAGTTCTCTTCCATGAAACACACTCTGCTTTACAGCAAGAAGCATGCACTTGCTTTCTAGAGTCTCTAATACAAAGGGAAACGTGAGTGTGCTCAGAACAAAAGAACTGTGTTTCCTCCACACACAGACCATATCTAGTTCAACTCTGTTTCTGAAACTGATACAAACCACAGGTCCTCTAACATCCAATTCTTTTCACTTAAGAGCGAGAAACGTGTGGGCTTTGTGAACAATGTAGCTTCGTTTGAGGTGAAAAGTGACTGCATTTACCTAAAACGAAGTCTTGCTTGAAGAAAGACACACTTCTGGCATTAACTCCGTTTCTGAAGGGAAACACACGGCACAGTTCTCATCCATGAAACACGTTCTGCTTTAGAGCAAGAAGCATGCTTTTGATTTCTAGAGTCTCTAATACAGAGGGAAACGTGAGTGGGCTCAGAACAAAAGAACTGTGTTTCCTACACACGGACCATATCTAGTTCCACTCTGTTTCTGAAACTGATACGAACCACATGTCCACTAACATCCAATTCTTTTCAGTTAAGAGCAAGAAACATGTGGGCTTTGTGAACAATGTAGCTTTGTTTGAGGTGAAAAGTGCCTGCGTTTACCTGAAACGAAGTCTTGCTTGAAGAAAGACACAGAGCCCGGCATTTAACTCCGTTTCTGAAGGGAAACACAAGGCACAGTTCTCATCCATGAAACACACTCTGCTTTAGAGCACGAAGCACGCTCTTGCTTTCTAGAGTCTCTAATACAGAGTGAAACGTGAGTGTGCGCAGAACAAAAGATCTGTGTTTCCTACACACGGACCATATCAAGTTCAACTCTGTTTCTGAAACTGATACAAACCACAGGTTTTCTAACATCCAATGCTTTTCAGGTAAGAGCGAGAAACGTGTGAGCTTCGTGAACAATGTACCTTCGTTTGAGATAAAAAGTGACTGCGTTTACCTGAAAGGATTCTTGCTTGTAGGAAGACACAGAGCCTGGCATTTAACTCCGTTTCTGAAGGGAAACACACGGCACAGTTCTCATCCATGAAAAACACTCTGCTTTAGAGCAAGAAGCACGCTCTTGCTTTCTAGAGTCTCTAATACAGAGGGAAACGTGAGTGTACTCAGAACAAAAGAACTGTGTTTCCTACACACACGGACCATATCTAGTTCAACTCTGTTTCTAAAATTGATACAAACCCAAGGTCGTCTAACATCCAATGCTTTTCTGTTAAGAGTGAGAAACGTGTGAGCTTCGTGAACAATGTAGCTTCGTTTGAGGTGAAAAGAGACTGCGTTTACCTGAAACGAAGTCATGCTTGTAGGAAGACACACTTCTGGCATTAACTCCGTTTCTGAAGGGAAACACACGGCACAGTTCTCATCCATGAAACACACTCTGCTTTAGAGCAAGATGCACGCTCTTGCTTTCTAGAATCTCTAATAAAGTTGGAAACGTGAGTGTGCTAAGAACAAAAGAATTGTGTTTCCTACACACATGGACCATATCTAGTTCAACTCTGTTTCTGAAACTGATACAAACGACAGGTCGTCTAACATCCAATGCTTTTCTGTTAAGAGTGAGAAACGTGTGAGCTTCGTGAACAATGTAGCTTCGATTGAGGTGAAAAGAGACTGCGTTTACCTGAAACGAAGTCATGCTTGTAGGAAGACACACTTCTGGCATTAACTCCGTTTCTGAAGGGAAACACACGGCACAGTTCTCATCCATGAAACACTTTCTGCTTTAGAGCAAGAAGCATGCTTTTGCTTTCTAGAGTCTCTAATACAGAGGGAAACGTGAGTGTGCTAAGAACAAAAGAACTGTGTTTCCTCCACACGGACCATATCTAGTTCAACTCTGTTTCTGAAACTGATACAAACCACAGGTTGTCTAACATCCAATGCTTTTCAGGTAAGAGCGAGAAACGTGTGAGCTTCGTGAACAATGTACCTTCGTTTGAGATAAAAAGTGACTGCGTTTACCTGAAAGGATTCTTGCTTGTAGGAAGACACAGAGCCTGGCATTTAACTCCGTTTCTGAAGGGAAACACACGGCACAGTTCTCATCCATGAAAAACACTCTGCTTTAGAGCAAGAAGCACGCTCTTGCTTTCTAGAGTCTCTAATACAGAGGGAAACGTGAGTGTACTCAGAACAAAAGAACTGTGTTTCCTACACACACGGACCATATCTAGTTCAACTCTGTTTCTAAATTTGATACAAACCCGAGGTCGTCTAACATCCAATGCTTTTCAGTTAAGAGGGAGAAACCTGTGAGCTTTGTGAACAATGTAGCTTCGTTTGAGCTGAAAAGTGACTGCGTTTACCTGAAAAGAAGTACTGCTTGTAGGAAGACAAACGCCTCGCATTTAACTCCGTTTCTGAAGGGAAACACACGGCACAGTTCTCATCCATGAAACACACTCTGCTTTAGAGCAAGAAGCACACTCTTGCTTTCTAGAGTCTCTAATACAGAGGGAAACGTGAGTGTGCTCAGAACAAAAGAACTGTGTTTCCTACACACACAGACCATATCTAGTTCAACTCTGTTTCTGAAACTGATACGAACCACAGGTCTTCTAACATCCAATGCTTTTCAGTTAAGAGCGAGAAACGTGTGAGCTTCATGAACAATGTAGCTTCGTTTGAGCTGAAAAGTTACTGCGTTTACCTGAAACAAAGTCTTGCTTGTAGGAAGACAAATGCCTGGCATTTAACTAGGTTTCTGAAGGGAAACACACGGCACTGTTCTCTTCCATGAAACACACTCTGCTTTACAGCAAGAAGCATGCACTTGCTTTCTAGAGTCTCTAATACAAAGGGAAACGTGAGTGTGCTCAGAACAAAAGAACTGTGTTTCCTCCACACACAGACCATATCTAGTTCAACTCTGTTTCTGAAACTGATACAAACCACAGGTCCTCTAACATCCAATTCTTTTCAGTTAAGAGCGAGAAACGTGTGGGCTTTGTGAACAATGTAGCTTCGTTTGAGGTGAAAAGTGACTCCGTTTACCTGAAACGAAGTCTTGCTTGAAGAAAGACACAGAGCCTGTCATTTAACTCCGTTTCTGAAGGGAAACACACGGCACAGTCCTCATCCATGAAACACATTCTGCTTTAGAGCAAGAAGAACGCTCTTGCTTTCTAGAGTCTCTAATACAGAGGGAAACGTGAGTGTGCTCAGAACAAAAGAACTGTGTTTCCTACACACACAGACCATATCTAGGTCAACTCTGTTTCTGAAACTGATACAAACCACAGGTCCTCTAACATCCAATGCTTTTCAGTTAAGAGCGAGAAACGTGTGAGCTTTGTGAACAATGTAGCTTCGTTTGAGCTCAAAAGTGACTGCGTTTACCTGAAACGAAATCTTGCTTGTAGGAAGGCACAGAGCCTGTCATTTAACTCCGTTTCTGAAGGGAAACACACGGCACAGTTCTCATCCATGAAACACAATCTGCTTTAGAGCAAAAAGCATGCTCTTGCTTTCTAGAGTCCCTAATACAGAGGGAAACCTGAGTGTGCTCAGAACAAAAGAACTGTATTTCCTACACACGGACCATATCTAGTTCAACTCGGTTTCTGAAACTGATACAAACCACAGGTCCTCTAACATCCAATGCTTTTCAGGTAAGAGCGACAAACGTGTGAGCTTCGTGAACAATGTAGCTTCGTTTGAGATGAAAAGTGACTGCGTTTACCTGACACGATTCTTGCTTGTAGGAAGACAGAGAGCCTGGCATTTTTCTCCGTTTTTGACCGGAAACACATGGCACAGTTCTCATCCATGAAACACACTCTGCTTTAGAGCAAGAAGCACGCTCTTGCTTTCTAGAGTCTCTAATACAGAGGGAAACGTGAGTGTACTCAGAACAAAAGAACTGTGTTTCCTACACACACGGACCATATCTAGTTCAACTCTGTTTCTGAAACTGATACAAACCTCAGGTCCTCTAACATCCAATGCTTTTCAGTTAAGAGCGAGAAACGTGTGAGCTTCATGAACAATGTAGCTTCGTTTCAGCTGAAAAGTGACTGCGTTTACCTGAAACGAAGTCTTGCTTGTAGGAAGGCACAGAGCCTGTCATTTAACTCCGTTTCTGAAGGCAAACACACGGCACAGTTCTCATCCATGAAACACACTCTGCTTTAGAGCAAGAAGCACGCTCTTGCTTTCTAGAGTCTCTAATACAGAGGGAAACGTGAGTGTGCTCAGAACAAAAGAACTGTGTTTCCTCCACACACAGACCATATCTAGTTCAACTCTGTTTCTGAAACTGATACAAACCACAGGTCGTCTAACATCCAATGCTTTTCAGTTAAGAGCGAGAAACGTGTGGACTTTGTGAACAATGTAGCTTCGTTTGAGGTGAAAAGTGACTGCGTTTACCTGAAACGAAGTCATGCTTGTAGGAAGACACACTTCTGGCATTAACTCCGTTTCTGAAGGGAAACACACGGACAGTTCTCATCCATGAAACACTTTCTGCTTTAGAGCAAGAAGCATGCTTTTGCTTTCTAGAGTCTCTAATACAGAGGGAAACGTGAGTGTGCTAAGAACAAAAGAACTGTGTTTCCTCCACACGGACCATATCTAGTTCAACTCTGTTTCTGAAACTGATACAAACCACAGGTTGTCTAACATCCAATGCTTTTCAGGTAAGAGCGAGAAACGTGTGAGCTTCGTGAACAATGTACCTTCGTTTGAGATAAAAAGTGACTGCGTTTACCTGAAAGGATTCTTGCTTGTAGGAAGACAAACGCCTCGCATTTAACTCCGTTTCTGAAGGGAAACACACGGCACAGTTCTCATCCATGAAACACACTCTGCTTTAGAGCAAGAAGCACGCTCTTGCTTTCTAGAGTCTCTAATACAGAGGGAAACGTGAGTGTGCTCAGAACAAAAGAACTGTGTTTCCTACACACACAGACCATATCTAGTTCAACTCTGTTTCTGAAACTGATACGAACCACAGGTCCTCTAACATCCAATGCTTTTCAGTTAAGAGCGAGAAACGTGTGAGCTTCGTGAACAATGTAGCTTCGTTTGAGCTGAAAAGTTACTGCGTTTACCTGAAACAAAGTCTTGCTTGTAGGAAGACACATGCCTGGCATTTAACTAGGTTTCTGAAGGGAAACACAAGGCACAGTTCTCTTCCATGAAACACACTCTGCTTTACAGCAAGAAGCATGCACTTGCTTTCTAGAGTCTCTAATACAAAGGGAAACGTGAGTGTGCTCAGAACAAAAGAACTGTGTTTCCTCCACACACAGACCATATCTAGTTCAACTCTGTTTCTGAAACTGATACAAACCACAGGTCCTCTAACATCCAATTCTTTTCACTTAAGAGCGAGAAACGTGTGGGCTTTGTGAACAATGTAGCTTCGTTTGAGGTGAAAAGTGACTGCATTTACCTAAAACGAAGTCTTGCTTGAAGAAAGACACACTTCTGGCATTAACTCCGTTTCTGAAGGGAAACACACGGCACAGTTCTCATCCATGAAACACGTTCTGCTTTAGAGCAAGAAGCATGCTTTTGATTTCTAGAGTCTCTAATACAGAGGGAAACGTGAGTGGGCTCAGAACAAAAGAACTGTGTTTCCTACACACGGACCATATCTAGTTCCACTCTGTTTCTGAAACTGATACGAACCACATGTCCACTAACATCCAATTCTTTTCAGTTAAGAGCAAGAAACATGTGGGCTTTGTGAACAATGTAGCTTTGTTTGAGGTGAAAAGTGCCTGCGTTTACCTGAAACGAAGTCTTGCTTGAAGAAAGACACAGAGCCCGGCATTTAACTCCGTTTCTGAAGGGAAACACAAGGCACAGTTCTCATCCATGAAACACACTCTGCTTTAGAGCACGAAGCACGCTCTTGCTTTCTAGAGTCTCTAATACAGAGTGAAACGTGAGTGTGCGCAGAACAAAAGATCTGTGTTTCCTACACACGGACCATATCAAGTTCAACTCTGTTTCTGAAACTGATACAAACCACAGGTTTTCTAACATCCAATGCTTTTCAGGTAAGAGCGAGAAACGTGTGAGCTTCGTGAACAATGTACCTTCGTTTGAGATAAAAAGTGACTGCGTTTACCTGAAAGGATTCTTGCTTGTAGGAAGACACAGAGCCTGGCATTTAACTCCGTTTCTGAAGGGAAACACACGGCACAGTTCTCATCCATGAAAAACACTCTGCTTTAGAGCAAGAAGCACGCTCTTGCTTTCTAGAGTCTCTAATACAGAGGGAAACGTGAGTGTACTCAGAACAAAAGAACTGTGTTTCCTACACACACGGACCATATCTAGTTCAACTCTGTTTCTAAAATTGATACAAACCCAAGGTCGTCTAACATCCAATGCTTTTCTGTTAAGAGTGAGAAACGTGTGAGCTTCGTGAACAATGTAGCTTCGTTTGAGGTGAAAAGAGACTGCGTTTACCTGAAACGAAGTCATGCTTGTAGGAAGACACACTTCTGGCATTAACTCCGTTTCTGAAGGGAAACACACGGCACAGTTCTCATCCATGAAACACACTCTGCTTTAGAGCAAGATGCACGCTCTTGCTTTCTAGAGTCTCTAATAAAGTTGGAAACGTGAGTGTGCTAAGAACAAAAGAATTGTGTTTCCTACACACATGGACCATATCTAGTTCAACTCTGTTTCTGAAACTGATACAAACGACAGGTCGTCTAACATCCAATGCTTTTCTGTTAAGAGTGAGAAACGTGTGAGCTTCGTGAACAATGTAGCTTCGTTTGAGGTGAAAAGAGACTGCGTTTACCTGAAACGAAGTCATGCTTGTAGGAAGACACACTTCTGGCATTAACTCCGTTTCTGAAGGGAAACACACGGCACAGTTCTCATCCATGAAACACTTTCTGCTTTAGAGCAAGAAGCATGCTTTTGCTTTCTAGAGTCTCTAATACAGAGGGAAACGTGAGTGTGCTAAGAACAAAAGAACTGTGTTTCCTCCACACGGACCATATCTAGTTCAACTCTGTTTCTGAAACTGATACAAACCACAGGTTGTCTAACATCCAATGCTTTTCAGGTAAGAGCGAGAAACGTGTGAGCTTCGTGAACAATGTACCTTCGTTTGAGATAAAAAGTGACTGCGTTTACCTGAAAGGATTCTTGCTTGTAGGAAGACACAGAGCCTGGCATTTAACTCCGTTTCTGAAGGGAAACACACGGCACAGTTCTCATCCATGAAAAACACTCTGCTTTAGAGCAAGAAGCACGCTCTTGCTTTCTAGAGTCTCTAATACAGAGGGAAACGTGAGTGTACTCAGAACAAAAGAACTGTGTTTCCTACACACACGGACCATATCTAGTTCAACTCTGTTTCTAAATTTGATACAAACCCGAGGTCGTCTAACATCCAATGCTTTTTAGTTAAGAGGGAGAAACCTGTGAGCTTTGTGAACAATGTAGCTTCGTTTGAGCTGAAAAGTGACTGCGTTTACCTGAAAAGAAGTACTGCTTGTAGGAAGACAAACGCCTCGCATTTAACTCCGTTTCTGAAGGGAAACACACGGCACAGTTCTCATCCATGAAACACACTCTGCTTTAGAGCAAGAAGCACACTCTTGCTTTCTAGAGTCTCTAATACAGAGGGAAACGTGAGTGTGCTCAGAACAAAAGAACTGTGTTTCCTACACACACAGACCATATCTAGTTCAACTCTGTTTCTGAAACTGATACGAACCACAGGTCTTCTAACATCCAATGCTTTTCAGTTAAGAGCGAGAAACGTGTGAGCTTCATGAACAATGTAGCTTCGTTTGAGCTGAAAAGTTACTGCGTTTACCTGAAACAAAGTCTTGCTTGTAGGAAGACACATGCCTGGCATTTAACTAGGTTTCTGAAGGGAAACACACGGCACAGTTCTCTTCCATGAAACACACTCTGCTTTACAGCAAGAAGCATGCACTTGCTTTCTAGAGTCTCTAATACAAAGGGAAACGTGAGTGTGCTCAGAACAAAAGAACTGTGTTTCCTCCACACACAGACCATATCTAGTTCAACTCTGTTTCTGAAACTGATACAAACCACAGGTCCTCTAACATCCAATTCTTTTCAGTTAAGAGCGAGAAACGTGTGGGCTTTGTGAACAATGTAGCTTCGTTTGAGGTGAAAAGTGACTCCGTTTACCTGAAACGAAGTCTTGCTTGAAGAAAGACACAGAGCCTGTCATTTAACTCCGTTTCTGAAGGGAAACACACGGCACAGTCCTCATCCATGAAACACATTCTGCTTTAGAGCAAGAAGAACGCTCTTGCTTTCTAGAGTCTCTAATACAGAGGGAAACGTGAGTGTGCTCAGAACAAAAGAACTGTGTTTCCTACACACACAGACCATATCTAGGTCAACTCTGTTTCTGAAACTGATACAAACCACAGGTCCTCTAACATCCAATGCTTTTCAGTTAAGAGCGAGAAACGTGTGAGCTTTGTGAACAATGTAGCTTCGTTTGAGCTCAAAAGTGACTGCGTTTACCTGAAACGAAATCTTGCTTGTAGGAAGGCACAGAGCCTGTCATTTAACTCCGTTTCTGAAGGGAAACACACGGCACAGTTCTCATCCATGAAACACAATCTGCTTTAGAGCAAAAAGCATGCTCTTGCTTTCTAGAGTCCCTAATACAGAGGGAAACCTGAGTGTGCTCAGAACAAAAGAACTGTATTTCCTACACACGGACCATATCTAGTTCAACTCTGTTTCTGAAACTGATACAAACCACAGGTCCTCTAACATCCAATGCTTTTCAGGTAAGAGCGACAAACGTGTGAGCTTCGTGAACAATGTAGCTTCGTTTGAGATGAAAAGTGACTGCGTTTACCTGACACGATTCTTGCTTGTAGGAAGACAGAGAGCCTGGCATTTTTCTCCGTTTTTGACCGGAAACACATGGCACAGTTCTCATCCATGAAACACACTCTGCTTTAGAGCAAGAAGCACGCTCTTGCTTTCTAGAGTCTCTAATACAGAGGGAAACGTGAGTGTACTCAGAACAAAAGAACTGTGTTTCCTACACACACGGACCATATCTAGTTCAACTCTGTTTCTGAAACTGATACAAACCTCAGGTCCTCTAACATCCAATGCTTTTCAGTTAAGAGCGAGAAACATGTGAGCTTCATGAACAATGTAGCTTCGTTTCAGCTGAAAAGTTACTGCGTTTACCTGAAACAAAGTCTTGCTTGTAGGAAAGCACAGAGCCTGTCATTTAACTCCGTTTCTGAAGGCAAACACACGGCACAGTTCTCATCCATGAAACACACTCTGCTTTAGAGCAAGAAGCACGCTCTTGCTTTCTAGAGTCTCTAGTACAGAGGGAAACGTGAGTGTGCTCAGAACAAAAGAACTGTGTTTCCTCCACACACAGACCATATCTAGTTCAACTCTGTTTCTGAAACTGATACAAACCACAGGTCGTCTAACATCCAATGCTTTTCAGTTAAGAGCGAGAAACGTGTGGACTTTGTGAACAATGTAGCTTCGTTTGAGGTGAAAAGTGACTGCGTTTACCTGAAACGAAGTCATGCTTGTAGGAAGACACACTTCTGGCATTAACTCCGTTTCTGAAGGGAAACACACGGACAGTTCTCATCCATGAAACACTTTCTGCTTTAGAGCAAGAAGCATGCTTTTGCTTTCTAGAGTCTCTAATACAGAGGGAAACGTGAGTGTGCTAAGAACAAAAGAACTGTGTTTCCTCCACACGGACCATATCTAGTTCAACTCTGTTTCTGAAACTGATACAAACCACAGGTTGTCTAACATCCAATGCTTTTCAGGTAAGAGCGAGAAACGTGTGAGCTTCGTGAACAATGTACCTTCGTTTGAGATAAAAAGTGACTGCGTTTACCTGAAAGGATTCTTGCTTGTAGGAAGACAAACGCCTCGCATTTAACTCCGTTTCTGAAGGGAAACACACGGCACAGTTCTCATCCACGAAACACACTCTGCTTTAGAGCAAGAAGCACGCTCTTGCTTTCTAGAGTCTCTAATACAGAGGGAAACGTGAGTGTGCTCAGAACAAAAGAACTGTGTTTCCTACACACACAGACCATATCTAGTTCAACTCTGTTTCTGAAACTGATACGAACCACAGGTCCTCTAACATCCAATGCTTTTCAGTTAAGAGCGAGAAACGTGTGAGCTTCGTGAACAATGTAGCTTCGTTTGAGCTGAAAAGTTACTGCGTTTACCTGAAACAAAGTCTTGCTTGTAGGAAGACACATGCCTGGCATTTAACTAGGTTTCTGAAGGGAAACACAAGGCACAGTTCTCTTCCATGAAACACACTCTGCTTTACAGCAAGAAGCATGCACTTGCTTTCTAGAGTCTCTAATACAAAGGGAAACGTGAGTGTGCTCAGAACAAAAGAACTGTGTTTCCTCCACACACAGACCATATCTAGTTCAACTCTGTTTCTGAAACTGATACAAACCACAGGTCGTCTAACATCCAATGCTTTTCAGTTAAGAGCGAGAAACGTGTGGACTTTGTGAACAATGTAGCTTCGTTTGAGGTGAAAAGTGACTGCGTTTACCTGAAACGAAGTCATGCTTGTAGGAAGACACACTTCTGGCATTAACTCCGTTTCTGAAGGGAAACACACGGACAGTTCTCATCCATGAAACACTTTCTGCTTTAGAGCAAGAAGCATGCTTTTGCTTTCTAGAGTCTCTAATACAGAGGGAAACGTGAGTGTGCTAAGAACAAAAGAACTGTGTTTCCTCCACACGGACCATATCTAGTTCAACTCTGTTTCTGAAACTGATACAAACCACAGGTTGTCTAACATCCAATGCTTTTCAGGTAAGAGCGAGAAACGTGTGAGCTTCGTGAACAATGTACCTTCGTTTGAGATAAAAAGTGACTGCGTTTACCTGAAAGGATTCTTGCTTGTAGGAAGACAAACGCCTCGCATTTAACTCCGTTTCTGAAGGGAAACACACGGCACAGTTCTCATCCATGAAACACACTCTGCTTTAGAGCAAGAAGCACGCTCTTGCTTTCTAGAGTCTCTAATACAGAGGGAAACGTGAGTGTGCTCAGAACAAAAGAACTGTGTTTCCTACACACACAGACCATATCTAGTTCAACTCTGTTTCTGAAACTGATACGAACCACAGGTCCTCTAACATCCAATGCTTTTCAGTTAAGAGCGAGAAACGTGTGAGCTTCGTGAACAATGTAGCTTCGTTTGAGCTGAAAAGTTACTGCGTTTACCTGAAAAAAGTCTTGCTTGTAGGAAGACACATGCCTGGCATTTAACTAGGTTTCTGAAGGGAAACACAAGGCACAGTTCTCTTCCATGAAACACACTCTGCTTTACAGCAAGAAGCATGCACTTGCTTTCTAGAGTCTCTAATACAAAGGGAAACGTGAGTGTGCTCAGAACAAAAGAACTGTGTTTCCTCCACACACAGACCATATCTAGTTCAACTCTGTTTCTGAAACTGATACAAACCACAGGTCCTCTAACATCCAATTCTTTTCACTTAAGAGCGAGAAACGTGTGGGCTTTGTGAACAATGTAGCTTCGTTTGAGGTGAAAAGTGACTGCATTTACCTAAAACGAAGTCTTGCTTGAAGAAAGACACACTTCTGGCATTAACTCCGTTTCTGAAGGGAAACACACGGCACAGTTCTCATCCATGAAACACGTTCTGCTTTAGAGCAAGAAGCATGCTTTTGATTTCTAGAGTCTCTAATACAGAGGGAAACGTGAGTGGGCTCAGAACAAAAGAACTGTGTTTCCTACACACGGACCATATCTAGTTCCACTCTGTTTCTGAAACTGATACAAACCACATGTCCACTAACATCCAATTCTTTTCAGTTAAGAGCAAGAAACATGTGGGCTTTGTGAACAATGTAGCTTTGTTTGAGGTGAAAAGTGCCTGCGTTTACCTGAAACGAAGTCTTGCTTGAAGAAAGACACAGAGCCCGGCATTTAACTCCGTTTCTGAAGGGAAACACAAGGCACAGTTCTCATCCATGAAACACACTCTGCTTTAGAGCACGAAGCACGCTCTTGCTTTCTAGAGTCTCTAATACAGAGTGAAACGTGAGTGTGCGCAGAACAAAAGAACTGTGTTTCCTACACACGGACCATATCAAGTTCAACTCTGTTTCTGAAACTGATACAAACCACAGGTTTTCTAACATCCAATGCTTTTCAGGTAAGAGCGAGAAACGTGTGAGCTTCGTGAACAATGTACCTTCGTTTGAGATAAAAAGTGACTGCGTTTACCTGAAAGGATTCTTGCTTGTAGGAAGACACAGAGCCTGGCATTTAACTCCGTTTCTGAAGGGAAACACACGGCACAGTTCTCATCCATGAAAAACACTCTGCTTTAGAGCAAGAAGCACGCTCTTGCTTTCTAGAGTCTCTAATACAGAGGGAAACGTGAGTGTACTCAGAACAAAAGAACTGTGTTTCCTACACACACGGACCATATCTAGTTCAACTCTGTTTCTAAAATTGATACAAACCCAAGGTCGTCTAACATCCAATGCTTTTCTGTTAAGAGTGAGAAACGTGTGAGCTTCGTGAACAATGTAGCTTCGTTTGAGGTGAAAAGAGACTGCGTTTACCTGAAACGAAGTCATGCTTGTAGGAAGACACACTTCTGGCATTAACTCCGTTTCTGAAGGGAAACACACGGCACAGTTCTCATCCATGAAACACACTCTGCTTTAGAGCAAGATGCACGCTCTTGCTTTCTAGAGTCTCTAATAAAGTTGGAAACGTGAGTGTGCTAAGAACAAAAGAATTGTGTTTCCTACACACATGGACCATATCTAGTTCAACTCTGTTTCTGAAACTGATACAAACGACAGGTCGTCTAACATCCAATGCTTTTCTGTTAAGAGTGAGAAACGTGTGAGCTTCGTGAACAATGTAGCTTCGTTTGAGGTGAAAAGAGACTGCGTTTACCTGAAACGAAGTCATGCTTGTAGGAAGACACACTTCTGGCATTAACTCCGTTTCTGAAGGGAAACACACGGCACAGTTCTCATCCATGAAACACTTTCTGCTTTAGAGCAAGAAGCATGCTTTTGCTTTCTAGAGTCTCTAATACAGAGGGAAACGTGAGTGTGCTAAGAACAAAAGAACTGTGTTTCCTCCACACGGACCATATCTAGTTCAACTCTGTTTCTGAAACTGATACAAACCACAGGTTGTCTAACATCCAATGCTTTTCAGGTAAGAGCGAGAAACGTGTGAGCTTCGTGAACAATGTACCTTCGTTTGAGATAAAAAGTGACTGCGTTTACCTGAAAGGATTCTTGCTTGTAGGAAGACACAGAGCCTGGCATTTAACTCCGTTTCTGAAGGGAAACACACGGCACAGTTCTCATCCATGAAAAACACTCTGCTTTAGAGCAAGAAGCACGCTCTTGCTTTCTAGAGTCTCTAATACAGAGGGAAACGTGAGTGTACTCAGAACAAAAGAACTGTGTTTCCTACACACACGGACCATATCTAGTTCAACTCTGTTTCTAAATTTGATACAAACCCGAGGTCGTCTAACATCCAATGCTTTTCAGTTAAGAGGGAGAAACCTGTGAGCTTTGTGAACAATGTAGCTTCGTTTGAGCTGAAAAGTGACTGCGTTTACCTGAAAAGAAGTCCTGCTTGTAGGAAGACAAACGCCTCGCATTTAACTCCGTTTCTGAAGGGAAACACACGGCACAGTTCTCATCCATGAAACACACTCTGCTTTAGAGCAAGAAGCACACTCTTGCTTTCTAGAGTCTCTAATACAGAGGGAAACGTGAGTGTGCTCAGAACAAAAGAACTGTGTTTCCTACACACACAGACCATATCTAGTTCAACTCTGTTTCTGAAACTGATACGAACCACAGGTCTTCTAACATCCAATGCTTTTCAGTTAAGAGCGAGAAACGTGTGAGCTTCATGAACAATGTAGCTTCGTTTGAGCTGAAAAGTTACTGCGTTTACCTGAAACAAAGTCTTGCTTGTAGGAAGACACATGCCTGGCATTTAACTAGGTTTCTGAAGGGAAACACACGGCACAGTTCTCTTCCATGAAACACACTCTGCTTTACAGCAAGAAGCATGCACTTGCTTTCTAGAGTCTCTAATACAAAGGGAAACGTGAGTGTGCTCAGAACAAAAGAACTGTGTTTCCTCCACACACAGACCATATCTAGTTCAACTCTGTTTCTGAAACTGATACAAACCACAGGTCCTCTAACATCCAATTCTTTTCAGTTAAGAGCGAGAAACGTGTGGGCTTTGTGAACAATGTAGCTTCGTTTGAGGTGAAAAGTGACTCCGTTTACCTGAAACGAAGTCTTGCTTGAAGAAAGACACAGAGCCTGTCATTTAACTCCGTTTCTGAAGGGAAACACACGGCACAGTCCTCATCCATGAAACACATTCTGCTTTAGAGCAAGAAGAACGCTCTTGCTTTCTAGAGTCTCTAATACAGAGGGAAACGTGAGTGTGCTCAGAACAAAAGAACTGTGTTTCCTACACACACAGACCATATCTAGGTCAACTCTGTTTCTGAAACTGATACAAACCACAGGTCCTCTAACATCCAATGCTTTTCAGTTAAGAGCGAGAAACGTGTGAGCTTTGTGAACAATGTAGCTTCGTTTGAGCTCAAAAGTGACTGCGTTTACCTGAAACGAAATCTTGCTTGTAGGAAGGCACAGAGCCTGTCATTTAACTCCGTTTCTGAAGGGAAACACACGGCACAGTTCTCATCCATGAAACACAATCTGCTTTAGAGCAAAAAGCATGCTCTTGCTTTCTAGAGTCCCTAATACAGAGGGAAACCTGAGTGTGCTCAGAACAAAAGAACTGTATTTCCTACACACGGACCATATCTAGTTCAACTCTGTTTCTGAAACTGATACAAACCACAGGTCCTCTAACATCCAATGCTTTTCAGGTAAGAGCGACAAACGTGTGAGCTTCGTGAACAATGTAGCTTCGTTTGAGATGAAAAGTGACTGCGTTTACCTGACACGATTCTTGCTTGTAGGAAGACAGAGAGCCTGGCATTTTTCTCCGTTTTTGACCGGAAACACATGGCACAGTTCTCATCCATGAAACACACTCTGCTTTAGAGCAAGAAGCACGCTCTTGCTTTCTAGAGTCTCTAATACAGAGGGAAACGTGAGTGTACTCAGAACAAAAGAACTGTGTTTCCTACACACACGGACCATATCTAGTTCAACTCTGTTTCTGAAACTGATACAAACCTCAGGTCCTCTAACATCTAATGCTTTTCAGTTAAGAGCGAGAAACGTGTGAGCTTCATGAACAATGTAGCTTCGTTTCAGCTGAAAAGTGACTGCGTTTACCTGAAACGAAGTCTTGCTTGTAGGAAGGCACAGAGCCTGTCATTTAACTCCGTTTCTGAAGGCAAACACACGGCACAGTTCTCATCCATGAAACACACTCTGCTTTAGAGCAAGAAGCACGCTCTTGCTTTCTAGAGTCTCTAATACAGAGGGAAACGTGAGTGTGCTCAGAACAAAAGAACTGTGTTTCCTCCACACACAGACCATATCTAGTTCAACTCTGTTTCTGAAACTGATACAAACCACAGGTCGTCTAACATCCAATGCTTTTCAGTTAAGAGCGAGAAACGTGTGGACTTTGTGAACAATGTAGCTTCGTTTGAGGTGAAAAGTGACTGCGTTTACCTGAAACGAAGTCATGCTTGTAGGAAGACACACTTCTGGCATTAACTCCGTTTCTGAAGGGAAACACACGGACAGTTCTCATCCATGAAACACTTTCTGCTTTAGAGCAAGAAGCATGCTTTTGCTTTCTAGAGTCTCTAATACAGAGGGAAACGTGAGTGTGCTAAGAACAAAAGAACTGTGTTTCCTCCACACGGACCATATCTAGTTCAACTCTGTTTCTGAAACTCATACAAACCACAGGTTGTCTAACATCCAATGCTTTTCAGGTAAGAGCGAGAAACGTGTGAGCTTCGTGAACAATGTACCTTCGTTTGAGATAAAAAGTGACTGCGTTTACCTGAAAGGATTCTTGCTTGTAGGAAGACAAACGCCTCGCATTTAACTCCGTTTCTGAAGGGAAACACACGGCACAGTTCTCATCCATGAAACACACTCTGCTTTAGAGCAAGAAGCACGCTCTTGCTTTCTAGAGTCTCTAATACAGAGGGAAACGTGAGTGTGCTCAGAACAAAAGAACTGTGTTTCCTACACACACAGACCATATCTAGTTCAACTCTGTTTCTGAAACTGATACGAACCACAGGTCCTCTAACATCCAATGCTTTTCAGTTAAGAGCGAGAAACGTGTGAGCTTCGTGAACAATGTAGCTTCGTTTGAGCTGAAAAGTTACTGCGTTTACCTGAAACAAAGTCTTGCTTGTAGGAAGACACATGCCTGGCATTTAACTAGGTTTCTGAAGGGAAACACAAGGCACAGTTCTCTTCCATGAAACACACTCTGCTTTACAGCAAGAAGCATGCACTTGCTTTCTAGAGTCTCTAATACAAAGGGAAACGTGAGTGTGCTCAGAACAAAAGAACTGTGTTTCCTCCACACACAGACCATATCTAGTTCAACTCTGTTTCTGAAACTGATACAAACCACAGGTCCTCTAACATCCAATTCTTTTCAGTTAAGAGCGAGAAACGTGTGGGCTTTGTGAACAATGTAGCTTCGTTTGAGGTGAAAAGTGACTCCGTTTACCTGAAACGAAGTCTTGCTTGAAGAAAGACACAGAGCCTGTCATTTAACTCCGTTTCTGAAGGGAAACACACGGCACAGTCCTCATCCATGAAACACATTCTGCTTTAGAGCAAGAAGAACGCTCTTGCTTTCTAGAGTCTCTAATACAGAGGGAAACGTGAGTGTGCTCAGAACAAAAGAACTGTGTTTCCTACACACACAGACCATATCTAGGTCAACTCTGTTTTTGAAACTGATACAAACCACAGGTCCTCTAACATCCAATGCTTTTCAGTTAAGAGCGAGAAACGTGTGAGCTTTGTGAACAATGTAGCTTCGTTTGAGCTCAAAAGTGACTGCGTTTACCTGAAACGAAGTCTTGCTTGTAGGAAGGTACAGAGCCTGTCATTTAACTCCGTTTCTGAAGGGAAACACACGGCACAGTTCTCATCCATGAAACACACTCTGCTTTAGAGCAAGAAGCACGCTCTTGCTTTCTAGAGTCTCTAATACAGAGGGAAACGTGAGTGTGCTCAGAACAAAAGAACTGTGTTTCCTACACACACAGACCATATCTAGTTCAACTCTGTTTCTGAAACTGATACAAACCAGAGGTCGTCTAACATCCAATGCTTTTCAGTTAAGAGCGAGAAACGTGTGGACTTTGTGAACAATGTAGCTTCGTTTGAGGTGAAAAGTGACTGCGTTTACCTGAAATGAAGTCTTCCTTGAAGAAAGACACAGAGCCTGGCATTTAACTCAGTTTCTGAAGGGAAACACACGGCACAGTTCTCATCCATGAAACACACTCTGCTTTAGAGCAAGATGCACGCTCTTGCTTTCTAGAGTCTCTAATACAGAGGGAAACGTGAGTGTGCTCAGAACAAAAGAACTGTGTTTCCTACACACACAGACCATATCTAGGTCAACTCTGTTTCTGAAACTGATACAAACCACAGGTCCTCTAACATCCAATGCTTTTCAGTTAAGAGCGAGAAACGTGTGAGCTTTGTGAACAATGTAGCTTCCTTTGAGCTCAAAAGTGACTGCGTTTACCTGAAACGAAGTCTTGCTTGTAGGAAGGCACAGAGCCTGTCATTTAACTCCGTTTTTGACCGGAAACACATGGCACAGTTCTCATCCATGAAACACACTCTGCTTTAGAGCAAGAAGCACGCTCTTGCTTTCTAGAGTCTCTAATACAGAGGGAAACGTGAGTGTACTCAGAACAAAAGAACTGTGTTTCCTACACACACGGACCATATCTAGTTCAACTCTGTTTCTGAAACTGATACAAACCTCAGGTCCTCTAACATCCAATGCTTTTCAGTTAAGAGCGAGAAACGTGTGAGCTTCATGAACAATGTAGCTTCGTTTCAGCTGAAAAGTGACTGCGTTTACCTGAAACGAAGTCTTGCTTGTAGGAAGGCACAGAGCCTGTCATTTAACTCCGTTTCTGAAGGCAAACACACGGCACAGTTCTCATCCATGAAACACACTCTGCTTTAGAGCAAGAAGCACGCTCTTGCTTTCTAGAGTCTCTAATACAGAGGGAAACGTGAGTGTGCTCAGAACAAAAGAACTGTGTTTCCTCCACACACAGACCATATCTAGTTCAACTCTGTTTCTGAAACTGATACAAACCACAGGTCGTCTAACATCCAATGCTTTTCAGTTAAGAGCGAGAAACGTGTGGACTTTGTGAACAATGTAGCTTCGTTTGAGGTGAAAAGTGACTGCGTTTACCTGAAATGAAGTCTTCCTTGAAGAAAGACACAGAGCCTGGCATTTAACTCCGTTTCTGAAGGGAAACACACGGCACAGTTCTCATCCATGAAACACACTCTGCTTTAGAGCAAGATGCACGCTCTTGCTTTCTAGAGTCTCTAATAAAGTTGGAAACGTGAGTGTGCTAAGAACAAAAGAATTGTGTTTCCTACACACATGGACCATATCTAGTTCAACTCTGTTTCTGAAACTGATACAAACGACAGGTCGTCTAACATCCAATGCTTTTCTGTTAAGAGTGAGAAACGTGTGAGCTTCGTGAACAATGTAGCTTCGTTTGAGGTGAAAAGAGACTGCGTTTACCTGAAACGAAGTCATGCTTGTAGGAAGACACACTTCTGGCATTAACTCCGTTTCTGAAGGGAAACACACGGACAGTTCTCATCCATGAAACACTTTCTGCTTTAGAGCAAGAAGCATGCTTTTGCTTTCTAGAGTCTCTAATACAGAGGGAAACGTGAGTGTGCTAAGAACAAAAGAACTGTGTTTCCTCCACACGGACCATATCTAGTTCAACTCTGTTTCTGAAACTGATACAAACCACAGGTTGTCTAACATCCAATGCTTTTCAGGTAAGAGCGAGAAACGTGTGAGCTTCGTGAACAATGTACCTTCGTTTGAGATAAAAAGTGACTGCGTTTACCTGAAAGGATTCTTGCTTGTAGGAAGACAAACGCCTCGCATTTAATTCCGTTTCTGAAGGGAAACACACGGCACAGTTCTCATCCATGAAACACACTCTGCTTTAGAGCAAGAAGCACGCTCTTGCTTTCTAGAGTCTCTAATACAGAGGGAAACGTGAGTGTGCTCAGAACAAAAGAACTGTGTTTCCTACACACACAGACCATATCTAGTTCAACTCTGTTTCTGAAACTGATATGAACCACAGGTCCTCTAACATCCAATGCTTTTCAGTTAAGAGCGAGAAACGTGTGAGCTTCGTGAACAATGTAGCTTCGTTTGAGCTGAAAAGTTACTGCGTTTACCTGAAACAAAGTCTTGCTTGTAGGAAGACACATGCCTGGCATTTAACTAGGTTTCTGAAGGGAAACACACGGCACAGTTCTCTTCCATGAAACACACTTTTCGTTACAGCAAGAAGCATGCACTTGCTTTCTAGAGTCTCTAATACAAAGGGAAACGTGAGTGTGCTCAGAACAAAAGAACTGTGTTTCCTCCACACACAGACCATATCTAGTTCAACTCTGTTTCTGAAACTGATACAAACCACAGGTCCTCTAACATCCAATTCTTTTCAGTTAAGAGCGAGAAACGTGTGGGCTTTGTGAACAATGTAGCTTCGTTTGAGGTGAAAAGTGACTCCGTTTACCTGAAACGAAGTCTTGCTTGAAGAAAGACACAGAGCCTGTCATTTAACTCCGTTTCTGAAGGGAAACACACGGCACAGTCCTCATCCATGAAACACATTCTGCTTTAGAGCAAGAAGAACGCTCTTGCTTTCTAGAGTCTCTAATACAGAGGGAAACGTGAGTGTGCTCAGAACAAAAGAACTGTGTTTCCTCCACACACAGACCATATCTAGGTCAACTCTGTTTTTGAAACTGATACAAACCACAGGTCCTCTAACATCCAATGCTTTTCAGTTAAGAGCGAGAAACGTGTGAGCTTTGTGAACAATGTAGCTTCGTTTGAGCTCAAAAGTAACTGCGTTTACCTGAAACGAAGTCTTGCTTGTAGGAAGGTACAGAGCCTGTCATTTAACTCCGTTTCTGAAGGGAAACACACGGCACAGTTCTCATCCATGAAACACAATCTGCTTTAGAGCAAAAAGCATGCTCTTGCTTTCTAGAGTCCCTAATAGAGAGGGAAACGTGAGTGTGCTCAGAACAAAAGAACTGTATTTCCTACACATGGACCATATCTAGTTCAACTCTGTTTCTGAAACTGATACAAACCACAGGTCCTCTAACATCCAATGCTTTTCAGGTAAGAGCGAGAAACGTGTGAGCTTCATGAACAATGTAGCTTCGTTTCAGCTGAAAAGTGACTGCGTTTACATGAAACGAAGTCTTGCTTGTAGGAAGGCACAGAGCCTGTCATTTAACTCCGTTTCTGAAGGCAAACACACGGCACAGTTCTCATCCATGAAACACACTCTGCTTTAGAGCAAGAAGCACGCTCTTGCTTTCTAGAGTCTCTAATACAGAGGGAAACGTGAGTGTGCTCAGAACAAAAGAACTGTGTTTCCTCCACACACAGACCATATCTAGTTCAACTCTGTTTCTGAAACTGATACAAACCACAGGTCGTCTAACATCCAATGCTTTTCAGTTAAGAGCGAGAAACGTGTGGACTTTGTGAACAATGTAGCTTCGTTTGAGGTGAAAAGTGACTGCGTTTACCTGAAATGAAGTCTTCCTTGAAGAAAGACACAGAGCCTGGCATTTAACTCCGTTTCTGAAGGGAAACACACGGCACAGTTCTCATCCATGAAACACACTCTGCTTTAGAGCAAGATGCACGCTCTTGCTTTCTAGAGTCTCTAATAAATTTGGAAACGTGAGTGTGCTAAGAACAAAAGAATTGTGTTTCCTACACACATGGACCATATCTAGTTCAACTCTGTTTCTGAAACTGATACAAACGACAGGTCGTCTAACATCCAATGCTTTTCTGTTAAGAGTGAGAAACGTGTGAGCTTCGTGAACAATGTAGCTTCGTTTGAGGTGAAAAGAGACTGCGTTTACCTGAAACGAAGTCATGCTTGTAGGAAGACACACTTCTGGCATTAACTCCGTTTCTGAAGGGAAACACACGGACAGTTCTCATCCATGAAACACTTTCTGCTTTAGAGCAAGAAGCATGCTTTTGCTTTCTAGAGTCTCTAATACAGAGGGAAACGTGAGTGTGGTAAGAACAAAAGAACTGTGTTTCCTCCACACGGACCATATCTAGTTCAACTCTGTTTCTGAAACTGATACAAACCACAGGTTGTCTAACATCCAATGCTTTTCAGGTAAGAGCGAGAAACGTGTGAGCTTCGTGAACAATGAACCTTCGTTTGAGATAAAAAGTGACTGCGTTTACCTGAAAGGATTCTTGCTTGTAGGAAGACAAACGCCTCGCATTTAACTCCGTTTCTGAAGGGAAACACACGGCACAGTTCTCATCCATGAAACACACTCTGCTTTAGAGCAAGAAGCACGCTCTTGCTTTCTAGAGTCTCTAATACAGAGGGAAACGTGAGTGTGCTCAGAACAAAAGAACTGTGTTTCCTACACACACAGACCATATCTAGTTCATCTCTGTTTCTGAAACTGATACGAACCACAGGTCCTCTAACATCCAATGCTTTTCAGTTAAGAGCGAGAAACGTGTGAGCTTCGTGAACAATGTAGCTTCGTTTGAGCTGAAAAGTTACTGCGTTTACCTGAAACAAAGTCTTGCTTGTAGGAAGACTCATGCCTGGCATTTAACAAGGTTTCTGAAGGGAAACTCACGGCACAGTTCTCTTCCATGAAACACACTCTGCTTTACAGCAAGAAACATGCACTTGCTTTCTAGAGTCTCTAATACAAAGGGAAACGTGAGTGTGCTCAGAACAAAAGAACTGTGTTTCCTCCACACACAGACCATATCTAGTTCAACTCTGTTTCTGAAACTGATACAAACCACAGGTCCTCTAACATCCAATTCTTTTCAGTTAAGAGCGAGAAACGTGTGGGCTTTGTGAACAATGTAGCTTCGTTTGAGGTGAAAAGTGACTCCGTTTACCTGAAACGAAGTCTTGCTTGAAGAAAGACACAGAGCCTGTCATTTAACTCCGTTTCTGAAGGGAAACACACGGCACAGTCCTCATCCATGAAACACATTCTGCTTTAGAGCAAGAAGAACGCTCTTGCTTTCTAGAGTCTCTAATACAGAGGGAAACGTGAGTGTGCTCAGAACAAAAGAACTGTGTTTCCTACACACACAGACCATATCTAGGTCAACTCTGTTTCTGAAACTGATACAAACCACAGGTCCTCTAACATCCAATGCTTTTCAGTTAAGAGCGAGAAACGTGTGAGCTTTGTGAACAATGTAGCTTCGTTTGAGCTCAAAAGTGACTGCGTTTACCTGAAACGAAGTCTTGCTTGTAGGAAGGTACAGAGCCTGTCATTTAACTCCGTTTCTGAAGGGAAACACACGGCACAGTTCTCATCTATGAAACACAATCTGCTTTAGAGCAAAAAGCATGCTCTTGCTTTCTAGAGTCCCTAATACAGAGGGAAACGTGAGTGTGCTCAGAACAAAAGAACTGTATTTCCTAAACACGGACCATATCTAGTTCAACTCTGTTTCTGAAACTGATAAAAACCACAGGTCCTCTAACATCCAATGCTTTTCAGTTAAGAGCGAGAAACGTGTGAGCTTCATGAACAATGTAGCTTCGTTTCAGCTGAAAAGTGACTGCGTTTACCTGAAACGAAGTCTTGCTTGTAGGAAGGCACAGAGCCTGTCATTTAACTCCGTTTCTGAAGGCAAACACACGGCACAGTTCTCATCCATGAAACACATTCTGCTTTAGAGCAAGAAGCACGCTCTTGCTTTCTAGAGTCTCTAATACAGAGGGAAACGTGAGTGTGCTCAGAACAAAAGAACTGTGTTTCCTCCACTCACAGACCATATCTAGTTCAACTCTGTTTCTGAAACTGATACAAACCACAGGTCGTCTAACATCCAATGCTTTTCAGTTAAGAGTGAGAAACCTGTGAGCATCATGAACAATGTAGCTTCGTTTCAGCTGAAAAGTGACTGTGTTTACCTGAAACGAATTCTTGCTTGTAGGAAGGCACAGAGCCTGTCATTTAACTCCGTTTCTGAAGGCAAACACACGGCACAGTTCTCATCCATGAAACACACTCTGCTTTAGAGCAAGAAGCACGCTCTTGCTTTCTAGAGTCTCTAATACAGAGGGAAACATGAGTGTGCTCAGAACAAAAGAACTGTGTTTCCTCCACACACAGACCATATCTAGTTCAACTCTGTTTCTGAAACTGATACAAACCACAGGTCGTCTAACATCCAATGCTTTTCAGTTAAGAGGGAGAAACGTGTGGACTTTGTGAACAATGTAGCTTCGTTTGAGGTGAAAAGTGACTGCGTTTACCTGAAATGAAGTCTTCCTTGAAGAAAGACACAGAGCCTGGCATTTAACTCCGTTTCTGAAGGGAAACACACGGCACAGTTCTCATCCATGAAACACACTCTGCTTTAGAGCAAGATGCACGCTCTTGCTTTCTAGAGTCTCTAATACAGAGGGAAACGTGAGTGTGCTCAGAACAAAAGAACTGTGTTTCCTACACACACAGACCATATCTAGGTCAACTCTGTTTCTGAAACTGATACAAACCACAGGTCCTCTAACATCCAATGCTTTTCAGTTAAGAGCGAGAAACGTGTGAGCTATGTGAACAATGTAGCTTCGTTTGAGCTCAAAAGTGACTGCGTTTACCTGAAACGAAGTCTTGCTTGTAGGAAGGCACAGAGCCTGTCATTTAACTCCGTTTCTGAAGGGAAACACACGGCACAGTTCTCATCCATGAAACACAATCTGCTTTAGAGCAAAAAGCATGCTCTTGCTTTCTAGAGTCCCTAATACAGAGGGGAACGTGAGTGTGCTCAGAACAAAAGAACTGTATTTCCTACACACGGACCATATCTAGTTCAACTCTGTTTCTGAAACTGATACAAACCACAGGTCCTCTAACATCCAATGCTTTTCAGGTAAGAGCGACAAACGTGTGAGCTTCGTGAACAATGTAGCTTTGTTTGAGATGAAAAGTGACTGCGTTTACCTGACACGATTCTTGCTTGTAGGAAGACACAGAGCCTGGCATTTTTCTCCGTTTTTGACCAGAAACACATGGCACAGTTCTCATCCATGAAACACACTCTGCTTTAGAGCAAGAAGCACGCTCTTGCTTTCTAGAGTCTCTAATACAGAGGGAAACGTGAGTGTACTCAGAACAAAAGAACTGTGTTTCCTACACACACGGACCATATCTAGTTCAACTCTGTTTCTGAAACTGATACAAACCTCAGGTCCTCTAACATCCAATGCTTTTCAGTTAATAGCGAAAAACGTGTGAGCTTCATGAACAATGTAGCTTCGTTTCAGCTGAAAAGTGACTGCGTTTACCTGAAACGAAGTCTTGCTTGTAGGAAGGCACAGAGCCTGTCATTTAACTCCGTTTCTGAAGGCAAACACACGGCACAGTTCTCATCCATGAAACACACTCTGCTTTAGAGCAAGAAGCACGCTCTTGCTTTCTAGAGTCTCTAATACAGAGGGAAACGTGAGTGTGCTCAGAACAAAAGAACTGTGTTTCCTCCACACACAGACCATATCTAGTTCAACTCTGTTTCTGAAACTGATACAAACCACAGGTCGTCTAACATCCAATGCTTTTCAGTTAAGAGCGAGAAACGTGTGGACTTTGTGAACAATGTAGCTTCGTTTGAGGTGAAAAGTGACTGCGTTTACCTGAAATGAAGTCTTCCTTGAAGAAAGACACAGAGCCTGGCATTTAACTCCGTTTCTGAAGGGAAACACACGGCACAGTTCTCATCCATGAAACACACTCTGCTTTAGAGCAAGATGCACGCTCTTGCTTTCTAGAGTCTCTAATAAAGTTGGAAACGTGAGTGTGCTAAGAACAAAAGAATTGTGTTTCCTACACACATGGACCATATCTAGTTCAACTCTGTTTCTGAAACTGATACAAACGACAGGTCGTCTAACATCCAATGCTTTTCTGTTAAGAGTGAGAAACGTGTGAGCTTCGTGAACAATGTAGCTTCGTTTGAGGTGAAAGGAGACTGCGTTTACCTGAAACGAAGTCATGCTTGTAGGAAGACACACTTCTGGCATTAACTCCGTTTCTGAAGGGAAACACACGGACAGTTCTCATCCATGAAACACTTTCTGCTTTAGAGCAAGAAGCATGCTTTTGCTTTCTAGAGTCTCTAATACAGAGGGAAACGTGAGTGTGCTAAGAACAAAAGAACTGTGTTTCCTCCACACGGACCATATCTAGTTCAACTCTGTTTCTGAAACTGATACAAACCACAGGTTGTCTAACATCCAATGCTTTTCAGGTAAGAGCGAGAAACGTGTGAGCTTCGTGAACAATGTACCTTCGTTTGAGATAAAAAGTGACTGCGTTTACCTGAAAGGATTCTTGCTTGTAGGAAGACAAACGCCTCGCATTTAACTCCGTTTCTGAAGGGAAACACATGGCACAGTTCTCATCCATGAAACACACTCTGCTTTAGAGCAAGAAGCACGCTCTTGCTTTCTAGAGTCTCTAATACAGAGGGAAACGTGATTGTGCTCAGAACAAAAGAACTGTGTTTCCTACACACACAGACCATATCTAGTTCAACTCTGTTTCTGAAACTGATACGAACCACAGGTCCTCTAACATCCAATGCTTTTTAGTTAAGAGCGAGAAACGTGTGAGCTTCGTGAACAATTTAGCTTCCTTTGAGCTGAAAAGTTACTGCGTTTACCTGAAACAAAGTCTTGCTTGTAGGAAGACACATGCCTGGCATTTAACTAGGTTTCTGAAGGGAAACACACGGCACAGTTCTCTTCCATGAAACACACTCTGCTTTACAGCAAGAAGCATGCACTTGCTTTCTAGAGTCTCTAATACAAAGGGAAACGTGAGTGTGCTCAGAACAAAAGAACTGTGTTTCCTCCACACACAGACCATATCTAGTTCAACTCTGTTTTTTGAAACTGATACAAACCACAGGTCCTCTAACATCCAATTCTTTTCAGTTAAGAGCGAGAAACGTGTGGGCTTTGTGAACAATGTAGCTTCGTTTGAGGTGAAAAGTGACTCCGTTTACCTGAAACGAAGTCTTGCTTGAAGAAAGACACAGAGCCTGTCATTTAACTCCGTTTCTGAAGGGAAACACATGGCACAGTCCTCATCCATGAAACACATTCTGCTTTAGAGCAAGAAGAACGCTCTTGCTTTCTAGAGTCTCTAATACAGAGGGAAACGTGAGTGTGCTCAGAACAAAAGAACTGTGTTTCCTACACACACAGACCATATCTAGGTCAACTCTGTTTCTGAAACTGATACAAACCACAGGTCCTCTAACATCCAATGCTTTTCAGTTAAGAGCGAGAAACGTGTGAGCTTTGTGAACAATGTAGCTTCGTTTGAGCTCAAAAGTGACTGCGTTTACCTGAAACGAAGTCTTGCTTGTAAGAAGGTACAGAGCCTGTCATTTAACTCCGTTTCTGAAGGGAAACACACGGCACAGTTCTCATCCATGAAACACAATCTGCTTTAGAGCAAAAAGCATGCTCTTGCTTTCTAGAGTCCCTAATACAGAGGGAAACGTGAGTGTGCTCAGAACAAAAGAACTGTATTTCCTACACACGGACCATATCTAGTTCAACTCTGTTTCTGAAACTGATACAAACCACAGGTCCTCTAACATCCAATGCTTTTCAGTTAAGAGCGAGAAACGTGTGAGCTTCATGAACAATGTAGCTTCGTTTCAGCTGAAAAGTGACTGCGTTTACCTGAAACGAAGTCTTGCTTGTAGGAAGACACAGAGCCTGTCATTTAACTCCGTTTCTGAAGGCAAACACACGGCACAGTTCTCATCCATGAAACACATTCTGCTTTAGAGCAAGAAGCACGCTCTTGCTTTCTAGAGTCTCTAATACAGAGGGAAACGTGAGTGTGCTCAGAACAAAAGAACTGTGTTTCCTCCACACACAGACCATATCTAGTTCAACTCTGCTTCTGAAACTGATACAAACCACAGGTCGTCTAACATCCAATGCTTTTCAGTTAAGTGCGAGAAACGTGTGAGGTGTCATGAACAATGTAGCTTCGTTTCAGCTGAAAAGTGACTGCGTTTACCTGAAACGAATTCTTGCTTGTAGGAAGGCACAGAGCCTGTCATTTAACTCCGTTTCTGAAGGCAAACACACGGCACAGTTCTCATCCATGAAACACACTCTGCTTTAGAGCAAGAAGCACGCTCTTGCTTTCTAGAGTCTCTAATACAGAGGGAAACGTGAGTGTGCTCAGAACAAAAGAACTGTGTTTCCTCCTCACACAGACCATATCTAGTTCAACTCTGTTTCTGCAACTGATACAAACCACAGGTCGTCTAACATCCAATGCTTTTCAGTTAAGAGCGAGAAACGTGTGGACTTTGTGAACAATGTAGCTTCGTTTGAGGTGAAAAGTGACTGCGTTTACCTGAAATGAAGTCTTCCTTGAAGAAAGACACAGAGCCTGGCATTTAACTCCCTTTCTGAAGGGAAACACACGGCACAGTTCTCATCCATGAAACACACTCTGCTTTAGAGCAAGATGCACGCTCTTGCTTTCTAGAGTCTCTAATACAGAGGGAAACGTGAGTGTGCTCAGAACAAAAGAACTGTGTTTCCTACACACACAGACCATATCTAGGTCAACTCTGTTTCTGAAACTGATACAAACCACAGGTCCTCTAACATCCAATGCTTTTCAGGTAAGAGCGACAAACGTGTGAGCTTCGTGAACAATGTAGCTTCGTTTGAGATGAAAAGTGACTGCGTTTACCTGACACGATTCTTGCTTGTAGGAAGACACAGAGCCTGGCATTTTTCTCCGTTTTTGACCGGAAACACATGGCACAGTTCTCATCCATGAAACACACTCTGCTTTAGAGCAAGAAGCACGCTCTTGCTTTCTAGAGTCTCTAATACAGAGGGAAACGTGAGTGTACTCAGAACAAAAGAACTGTGTTTCCTACACACACGGACCATATCTAGTTCAACTCTGTTTCTGAAACTGATACAAACCTCAGGTCCTCTAACATCCAATGCTTTTCAGTTAATAGCGAGAAACGTGTGAGCTTCATGAACAATGTAGCTTCGTTTCAGCTGAAAAGTGACTGCGTTTACCTGAAACGAAGTCTTGCTTGTAGGAAGGCACAGAGCCTGTCATTTAACTCCGTTTCTGAAGGGAAACACACGGCACAGTTCTCATCCATGAAACACAATCTGCTTTAGAGCAAAAAGCATGCTCTTGCTTTCTAGAGTCCCTAATACAGAGGGGAACGTGAGTGTGCTCAGAACAAAAGAACTGTATTTCCTACACACGGACCATATCTAGTTCAACTCTGTTTCTGAAACTGATACAAACCACAGGTCCTCTAACATCCAATGCTTTTCAGGTAAGAGCGACAAACGTGTGAGCTTCGTGAACAATGTAGCTTTGTTTGAGATGAAAAGTGACTGCGTTTACCTGACACGATTCTTGCTTGTAGGAAGACACAGAGCCTGGCATTTTTCTCCGTTTTTGACCAGAAACACATGGCACAGTTCTCATCCATGAAACACACTCTGCTTTAGAGCAAGAAGCACGCTCTTGCTTTCTAGAGTCTCTAATACAGAGGGAAACGTGAGTGTACTCAGAACAAAAGAACTGTGTTTCCTACACACACGGACCATATCTAGTTCAACTCTGTTTCTGAAACTGATACAAACCTCAGGTCCTCTAACATCCAATGCTTTTCAGTTAATAGCGAAAAACGTGTGAGCTTCATGAACAATGTAGCTTCGTTTCAGCTGAAAAGTGACTGCGTTTACCTGAAACGAAGTCTTGCTTGTAGGAAGGCACAGAGCCTGTCATTTAACTCCGTTTCTGAAGGCAAACACACGGCACAGTTCTCATCCATGAAACACACTCTGCTTTAGAGCAAGAAGCACGCTCTTGCTTTCTAGAGTCTCTAATACAGAGGGAAACGTGAGTGTGCTCAGAACAAAAGAACTGTGTTTCCTCCACACACAGACCATATCTAGTTCAACTCTGTTTCTGAAACTGATACAAACCACAGGTCGTCTAACATCCAATGCTTTTCAGTTAAGAGCGAGAAACGTGTGGACTTTGTGAACAATGTAGCTTCGTTTGAGGTGAAAAGTGACTGCGTTTACCTGAAATGAAGTCTTCCTTGAAGAAAGACACAGAGCCTGGCATTTAACTCCGTTTCTGAAGGGAAACACACGGCACAGTTCTCATCCATGAAACACACTCTGCTTTAGAGCAAGATGCACGCTCTTGCTTTCTAGAGTCTCTAATAAAGTTGGAAACGTGAGTGTGCTAAGAACAAAAGAATTGTGTTTCCTACACACATGGACCATATCTAGTTCAACTCTGTTTCTGAAACTGATACAAACGACAGGTCGTCTAACATCCAATGCTTTTCTGTTAAGAGTGAGAAACGTGTGAGCTTCGTGAACAATGTAGCTTCGTTTGAGGTGAAAGGAGACTGCGTTTACCTGAAACGAAGTCATGCTTGTAGGAAGACACACTTCTGGCATTAACTCCGTTTCTGAAGGGAAACACACGGACAGTTCTCATCCATGAAACACTTTCTGCTTTAGAGCAAGAAGCATGCTTTTGCTTTCTAGAGTCTCTAATACAGAGGGAAACGTGAGTGTGCTAAGAACAAAAGAACTGTGTTTCCTCCACACGGACCATATCTAGTTCAACTCTGTTTCTGAAACTGATACAAACCACAGGTTGTCTAACATCCAATGCTTTTCAGGTAAGAGCGACAAACGTGTGAGCTTCGTGAACAATGTACCTTCGTTTGAGATAAAAAGTGACTGCGTTTACCTGAAAGGATTCTTGCTTGTAGGAAGACAAACGCCTCGCATTTAACTCCGTTTCTGAAGGGAAACACATGGCACAGTTCTCATCCATGAAACACACTCTGCTTTAGAGCAAGAAGCACGCTCTTGCTTTCTAGAGTCTCTAATACAGAGGGAAACGTGATTGTGCTCAGAACAAAAGAACTGTGTTTCCTACACACACAGACCATATCTAGTTCAACTCTGTTTCTGAAACTGATACGAACCACAGGTCCTCTAACATCCAATGCTTTTTAGTTAAGAGCGAGAAACGTGTGAGCTTCGTGAACAATTTAGCTTCGTTTGAGCTGAAAAGTTACTGCGTTTACCTGAAACAAAGTCTTGCTTGTAGGAAGACACATGCCTGGCATTTAACTAGGTTTCTGAAGGGAAACACACGGCACAGTTCTCTTCCATGAAACACACTCTGCTTTACAGCAAGAAGCATGCACTTGCTTTCTAGAGTCTCTAATACAAAGGGAAACGTGAGTGTGCTCAGAACAAAAGAACTGTGTTTCCTCCACACACAGACCATATCTAGTTCAACTCTGTTTCTGAAACTGATACAAACCACAGGTCCTCTAACATCCAATTCTTTTCAGTTAAGAGCGAGAAACGTGTGGGCTTTGTGAACAATGTAGCTTCGTTTGAGGTGAAAAGTGACTCCGTTTACCTGAAACGAAGTCTTGCTTGAAGAAAGACACAGAGCCTGTCATTTAACTCCGTTTCTGAAGGGAAACACACGGCACAGTCCTCATCCATGAAACACATTCTGCTTTAGAGCAAGAAGAACGCTCTTGCTTTCTAGAGTCTCTAATACAGAGGGAAACGTGAGTGTGCTCAGAACAAAAGAACTGTGTTTCCTACACACACAGACCATATCTAGGTCAACTCTGTTTCTGAAACTGATACAAACCACAGGTCCTCTAACATCCAATGCTTTTCAGTTAAGAGCGAGAAACGTGTGAGCTTTGTGAACAATGTAGCTTCGTTTGAGCTCAAAAGTGACTGCGTTTACCTGAAACGAAGTCTTGCTTGTAGGAAGGTACAGAGCCTGTCATTTAACTCCGTTTCTGAAGGGAAACACACGGCACAGTTCTCATCCATGAAACACAATCTGCTTTAGAGCAAAAAGCATGCTCTTGCTTTCTAGAGTCCCTAATACAGAGGGAAACGTGAGTGTGCTCAGAACAAAAGAACTGTATTTCCTACACACGGACCATATCTAGTTCAACTCTGTTTCTGAAACTGATACAAACCACAGGTCCTCTAACATCCAATGCTTTTCAGTTAAGAGCGAGAAACGTGTGAGCTTCATGAACAATGTAGCTTCGTTTCAGCTGAAAAGTGACTGCGTTTACCTGAAACGAAGTCTTGCTTGTAGGAAGGCACAGAGCCTGTCATTTAACTCCGTTTCTGAAGGCAAACACACGGCACAGTTCTCATCCATGAAACACATTCTGCTTTAGAGCAAGAAGCACGCTCTTGCTTTCTAGAGTCTCTAATACAGAGGGAAACGTGAGTGTGCTCAGAACAAAAGAACTGTGTTTCCTCCACACACAGACCATATCTAGTTCAACTCTGTTTCTGAAACTGATACAAACCACAGGTCGTCTAACATCCAATGCTTTTCAGTTAAGTGCGAGAAACGTGTGAGGTGTCATGAACAATGTAGCTTCGTTTCAGCTGAAAAGTGACTGCGTTTACCTGAAACGAATTCTTGCTTGTAGGAAGGCACAGAGCCTGTCATTTAACTCCGTTTCTGAAGGCAAACACACGGCACAGTTCTCATCCATGAAACACACTCTGCTTTAGAGCAAGAAGCACGCTCTTGCTTTCTAGAGTCTCTAATACAGAGGGAAACGTGAGTGTGCTCAGAACAAAAGAACTGTGTTTCCTCCTCACACAGACCATATCTAGTTCAACTCTGTTTCTGCAACTGATACAAACCACAGGTCGTCTAACATCCAATGCTTTTCAGTTAAGAGCGAGAAACGTGTGGACTTTGTGAAGAATGTAGCTTCGTTTGAGGTGAAAAGTGACTGCGTTTACCTGAAATGAAGTCTTCCTTGAAGAAAGACACAGAGCCTGGCATTTAACTCCGTTTCTGAAGGGAAACACACGGCACAGTTCTCATCCATGAAACACACTCTGCTTTAGAGCAAGATGCACGCTCTTGCTTTCTAGAGTCTCTAATACAGAGGGAAACGTGAGTGTGCTCAGAACAAAAGAACTGTGTTTCCTACACACACAGACCATATCTAGGTCAACTCTGTTTCTGAAACTGATACAAACCACAGGTCCTCTAACATCCAATGCTTTTCAGTTAAGAGCGACAAACGTGTGAGCTTCGTGAACAATGTAGCTTCGTTTGAGATGAAAAGTGACTGCGTTTACCTGACACGATTCTTGCTTGTAGGAAGACACAGAGCCTGGCATTTTTCTCCGTTTTTGACTGGAAACACATGGCACAGTTCTCATCCATGAAACACACTCTGCTTTAGAGCAAGAAGCACGCTCTTGCTTTCTAGAGTCTCTAATACAGAGGGAAACGTGAGTGTACTCAGAACAAAAGAACTGTGTTTCCTACACGCACGGACCATATCTAGTTCAACTCTGTTTCTGAAACTGATACAAACCTCAGGTCCTCTAACATCCAATGCTTTTCAGTTAATAGCGAGAAACGTGTGAGCTTCATGAACAATGTAGCTTCGTTTCAGCTGAAAAGTGACTGCGTTTACCTGAAACGAAGTCTTGCTTGTAGGAAGGCACAGAGCCTGTCATTTAACTCCGTTTCTGAAGCCAAACACACGGCACAGTTCTCATCCATGAAACACACTCTGCTTTAGAGCAAGAAGCACGCTCTTGCTTTCTAGAGTCTCTAATACAGAGGGAAACGTGAGTGTGCTCAGAACAAAAGAACTGTGTTTCCTCCACACACAGACCATATCTAGTTCAACTCTGTTTCTGAAACTGATACAAACCACAGGTCGTCTAACATCCAATGCTTTTCAGTTAAGAGCGAGAAACGTGTGGACTTTGTGAACAATGTAGCTTCGTTTGAGGTGAAAAGTGACTGCGTTTACCTGAAATGAAGTCTTCCTTGAAGAAAGACACAGAGCCTGGCATTTAACTCCGTTTCTGAAGGGAAACACAAGGCACAGTTCTCATCCATGAAACACAATCTGCTTTAGAGCAAGATGCATGCTCTTGCATTCTAGAGTCTCTAATAAAGTTGGAAACGTGAGTGTGCTAAGAACAAAAGAACTGTGTTTCCTACACACATGGACCATATCTAGTTCAACTCTGTTTCTGAAACTGATACAAACGACAGGTCATCTAACATCCAATGCTTTTCTGTTAAGAGTGAGAAACGTGTGAGCTTCGTGAACAATGTAGCTTCGTTTGAGGTGAAAAGAGACTGCGTTTACCTGAAACGAAGTCATGCTTGTAGGAAGACACACTTCTGGCATTAACTCCGTTTCTGAAGGGAAACACACGGACAGTTCTCATCCATGAAACACTTTCTGCTTTAGAGCAAGAAGCATGCTTTTGCTTTCTAGAGTCTCTAATACAGAGGGAAACGTGAGTGTGCTAAGAACAAAAGAACTGTGTTTCCTCCACACGGACCATATCTAGTTCAACTCTGTTTCTGAAACTGATACAAACCACAGGTTGTCTAACATCCAATGCTTTTCAGGTAAGAGCGAGAAACGTGTGAGCTTCGTGAACAATGTACCTTCGTTTGAGATAAAAAGTGACTGCGTTTACCTGAAAGGATTCTTGCTTGTAGGAAGACAAACGCCTCGCATTTAACTCCGTTTCTGAAGGGAAACACACGGCGCAGTTCTCATCCATGAAACACACTCTGCTTTAGAGCAAGAAGCACGCTCTTGCTTTCTAGAGTCTCTAATACAGAGGGAAACGTGAGTGTGCTCAGAACAAAAGAACTGTGTTTCCTCCACACACAGACCATATCTAGTTCAACTCTGTTTCTGAAACTGATACGAACCACAGGTCCTCTAACATCCAATGCTTTTCAGTTAAGAGCGAGAAACGTGTGAGCTTCGTGAACAATTTAGCTTCGTTTGAGCTGAAAAGTTACTGCGTTTACCTGAAACAAAGTCTTGCTTGTAGGAAGACACATGCCTGGCATTTAACTAGGTTTCTGAAGGGAAACACACGGCACAGTTCTCTTCCATGAAACACACTCTGCTTTACAGCAAGAAGCATGCACTTGCTTTCTAGAGTCTCTAATACAAAGGGAAACGTGAGTGTGCTCAGAATAAAAGAACTGTGTTTCCTCCAAACACAGACCATATCTAGTTCAACTCTGTTTCTGAAACTGATACAAACCACAGGTCCTCTAACATCCAATTCTTTTCAGTTAAGAGCGAGAAACGTGTGGGCTTTGTGAACAATGTAGCTTCGTTTGAGCTGAAAAGTGACTCCGTTTACCTGAAACGAAGTCTTGCTTGAAGAAAGACACAGAGCCTGTCATTTAACTCCATTTCTGAAGGGAAACACACGGCACAGTCCTCATCCATGAAACACATTCTGCTTTAGAGCAAGAAGAACGCTCTTGCTTTCTAGAGTCTCTAATACAGAGGGAAACGTGAGTGTGCTCAGAACAAAAGAACTGTGTTTCCTACACACACAGACCATATCTAGGTCAACTCTGTTTCTGAAACTGATACAAACCACAGGTCCTCTAACATCCAATGCTTTTCAGTTAAGAGCGAGAAACGTGTGAGCTTTGTGAACAATGTAGCTTCGTTTGAGCTCAAAAGTGACTGCGTTTACCTGAAACGAAGTCTTGCTTGTAGGAAGGTACAGAGCCTGTCATTTAACTCCGTTTCTGAAGGGAAACACACGGCACAGTTCTCATCCATGAAACACAATCTGCTTTAGAGCAAAAAGCATGCTCTTGCTTTCTAGAGTCCCTAATACAGAGGGAAACGTGAGTGTGCTCAGAACAAAAGAACTGTATTTCCTACACACGGACCATATCTAGTTCAACTCTGTTTCTAAAACTGATACAAACCACAGGTCCTCTAACATCCAATGCTTTTCAGTTAAGAGCGAGAAACGTGTGAGCTTCATGAACAATGTAGCTTCGTTTCAGCTGAAAAGTGACTGCGTTTACCTGAAACGAAGTCTTGCTTGTAGGAAGGCACAGAGCCTGTCATTTAACTCCGTTTCAAGGCAAACACACGGCACAGTTCTCATCCATGAAACACACTCTGCTTTAGAGCAAGATGCACGCTCTTGCTTTCTAGAGACTCTAATACAGAGGGAAACGTGAGTGTGCTCAGAACAAAAGAACTGTGTTTCCTCCACACACAGACCATATCAAGTTCAACTCTGTTTCTGAAACTGATACAAACCACAGGTCCTCTAACATCCAATGCTTTTCAGTTAAGAGCGAGAAACGTGTGAGCTTCATGAACAATGTAGCTTCGTTTCAGCTGAAAAGTGACTGCGTTTACCTGAAACGAAGTCTTGCTTGTAGGAAGGCACAGAGCCTGTCATTTAACTCCGTTTCTGAAGGCAAACACACGGCACAGTTCTCATCCATGAAACACACTCTGCTTTAGAGCAAGAAGCACGCTCTTGCTTTCTAGAGTCTCTAATATAGAGGGAAACGTGAGTGTGCTCAGAACAAAAGAACTGTGTTTCCTCCACACACAGACCATATCTAGTTCAACTCTGTTTCTGAAACTGATACAAACCACAGGTCGTCTAACATCCAATGCTTTTCAGTTAAGAGCGAGAAACGTGTGGACTTTGTGAACAATGTAGCTTCGTTTGAGGTGAAAAGTGACTGCGTTTACCTGAAATGAAGTCTTCCTTGAAGAAAGACACAGAGCCTGGCATTTAACTCCGTTTCTGAAGGGAAACACACGGCACAGTTCTCATCCATGAAACACACTCTGCTTTAGAGCAAGATGCACGCTCTTGCTTTCTAGAGTCTCTAATAAAGTTGGAAACGTGAGTGTGCTAAGAACAAAAGAATTGTGTTTCCTACACACATGGACCATATCTAGTTCAACTCTGTTTCTGAAACTGATACAAACGACAGGTCGTCTAACATCCAATGCTTTTCTGTTAAGAGTGAGAAACGTGTGAGCTTCGTGAACAATGTAGCTTCGTTTGAGATGAAAAGAGACTGCGTTTACCTGAAACGAAGTCATGCTTGTAGGAAGACACACTTCTGGCATTAACTCCGTTTCTGAAGGGAAACACACGGACAGTTGTCATCCATGAAACACTTTCTGCTTTAGAGCAAGAAGCATGCTTTTGCTTTCTAGAGTCTCTAATACAGAGGGAAACGTGAGTGTGCTAAGAACAAAAGAACTGTGTTTCCTCCACAGGGACCATATCTAGTTCAACTCTGTTTCTGAAACTGATACAAACCACAGGTTGTCTAACATCCAATGCTTTTCAGGTAAGAGCGAGAAACGTGTGAGCTTCGTGAACAATGTACCTTCGTTTGAGATAAAAAGTGACTGCGTTTACCTGAAAGGATTCTTGCTTGTAGGAAGACACAGAGCCTGGCATTTAACTCCATTTCTGAAGGGAAACACACGGCACAGTTCTCATCCATGAAAAACACTCTGCTTTAGAGCAAGAAGCACGCTCTTGCTTTCTAGAGTCTCTAATACAGAGGGAAACGTGAGTGTACTCAGAACAAAAGAACTGTGTTTCCTACACACACGGACCATATCTAGTTCAACTCTGTTTCTAAAATTGATACAAACCCGAGGTCGTCTAACATCCAATGCTTTTCAGTTAAGAGGGAGAAACCTGTGAGCTTTGTGAACAATGTAGCTTCGTTTGAGCTGAAAAGTGACTGCGTTTACCTGAAAAGAAGTCCTGCTTGTAGGAAGACAAACGCCTCGCATTTAACTCCGTTTCTGAAGGGAAACACATGGCACAGTTCTCATCCATGAAACACACTCTGCTTTAGAGCAAGAAGCACGCTCTTGCTTTCTAGAGTCTCTAATACAGAGGGAAACGTGAGTGTGCTCAGAACAAAAGAACTGTGTTTCCTACACACACAGACCATATCTAGTTCAACTCTGTTTCTGAAACTGATACGAACCACAGGTCCTCTAACATCCAATGCTTTTCAGTTAAGAGCGAGAAACGTGTGAGCTTCGTGAACAATGTAGCTTCGTTTGAGCTGAAAAGTTACTGCGTTTACCTGAAACAAAGTCTTGCTTGTAGGAAGACACATGCCTGGCATTTAACTAGGTTTCTGAAGGGAAACACACGGCACAGTTCTCTTCCATGAAACACACTCTGCTTTACAGCAAGAAGCATGCACTTGCTTTCTAGAGTCTCTAATACAAAGGGAAACGTGAGTGTGCTCAGAACAAAAGAACTGTGTTTCCTCCACACACAGACCATATCTAGTTCAACTCTGTTTCTGAAACTGATACAAACCACAGGTCCTCTAACATCCAATTCTTTTCAGTTAAGAGCGAGAAACGTGTGGGCTTTGTGAACAATGTAGCTTCGTTTGAGGTGAAAAGTGACTCCGTTTACCTGAAACGAAGTCTTGCTTGAAGAAAGACACAGAGCCTGTCATTTAACTCCGTTTCTGAAGGGAAACACACGGCACAGTCCTCATCCATGAAACACATTCTGCTTTAGAGCAAGAAGAACGCTCTTGCTTTCTAGAGTCTCTAATAAAGAGGGAAACGTGAGTGTGCTCAGAACAAAAGAACTGTGTTTCCTACACACACAGACCATATCTAGGTCAACTCTGTTTCTGAAACTGATACAAACCACAGGTCCTCTAACATCCAAAGCTTTTCAGTTAAGAGCGAGAAACGTGTGAGCTTTGTGAACAATGTAGCTTCGTTTGAGCTCAAAAGTGACTGCGTTTACCTGAAACGAAGTCTTGCTTGTAGGAAGCACAGAGCCTGTCATTTAACTCCGTTTCTGAATGGAAACACACGGCACAGTTCTCATCCATGAAACACAATCTGCTTTAGAGCAAAAAGCATGCTCTTGCTTTCTAGAGTCCCTAATACAGAGGGAAACGTGAGTGTGCTCAGAACAAAAGAACTGTATTTCCTACACACGGACCATATCTAGTTCAACTCTGTTTCTGAAACTGATACAAACCACAGGTCCTCTAACATCCAATGCTTTTCAGTTAAGAGCGAGAAACGTGTGGGCTTTGTGAACAATGTAGCTTCGTTTGACGTGAAAAGTGACTGCGTTTACCTGAAACGAATTCTTGCTTGAAGAAAGACACAGAGCCTGGCATTTATCTCCGTTTCTGAAGGGAAACACAAGGCACAGTTCTCATCCATGAAACACACTCTGCTTTAGAGCAAGAAGCACGCTCTTGCTTTCTAGAGTCTCTAATACAGAGTGAAACGTGAGTGTGCGCAGAACAAAAGAACTGTGTTTCCTACACACACGGACCATATCTAGTTCAACTCTGTTTCTAAAATTGATACAAACCCGAGGTCGTCTAACATCCAATGCTTTTCAGTTAAGAGCGAGAAACCTGTGAGCTTTGTGAACAATGTAGCTTCGTTTGAGCTGAAAAGTGACTGCGTTTACCTGAAAAGAAGTCCTGCTTGTAGGAAGACAAACGCCTGGCATTTAACTCCGTTTCTGAAGGGAAACACACGGCACAGTTCTCATCCATGAAACACACTCTGCTTTAGAGCAAGAAGCACGCTCTTGCTTTCTAGAGTCTCTAATACAGAGGGAAACTTGAGTGTGCTCAGAACAAAAGAACTGTGTTTCCTACACACACAGACCATATCTAGGTCAACTCTGTTTCTGAAACTGATACGAACCACAGGTCCTCTAACATCCAATGCTTTTCAGTTAAGAGCGAGAAACGTGTGAGCTTCGTGAACAATGTAGCTTCGTTTGAGCTGAAAAGTTACTGCGTTTACCTGAAACAAAGTCTTGCTTGTAGGAAGACACATGCCTGGCATTTACCTAGGTTTCTGAAGGGAGACACACGGCACAGTTCTCTTCCATGAAACACACTCTGCTTTACAGCAAGAAGCATGCACTTGCTTTCTAGAGTCTCTAATACAGAGGGTAACGTGAGTGTGCTCAGAACAAAAGAACTGTGTTTCCTCCACACACAGACCATATCTAGTTCAACTCTGTTTCTGAAACTGATACAAACCACAGGTCCTCTAACATCCAATTCTTTTCAGTTAAGAGCGAGAAACGTGTGGGCTTTGTGAACAATGTAGCTTCGTTTGAGGTGAAAAGTGACTCCGTTTACCTGAAACGAAGTCTTGCTTGAAGAAAGACACAGAGCCTGTCATTTAACTCCGTTTCTGAAGGGAAACACACGGCACAGTTCTCATCCATGAAACACACTCTGCTTTAGAGCAAGAAGCACGCTCTTGCTTTCTAGAGTCTCTAATACAGAGGGAAACGTGAGTGTGCTCAGAACAAAAGAACTGTGTTTCCTCCACACACAGACCATATCTAGTTCAACTCTGTTTCTGAAACTGATACAAACCACAGGTCGTCTAACATCCAATGCTTTTCAGTTAAGAGCGAGAAACGTGTGGACTTTGTGAACAATGTAGCATCGTTTGAGGTGAAAAGTGACTGCGTTTACCTGAAATGAAGTCTTCCTTGAAGAAAGACACAGAGCCTGGCATTTAACTCCGTTTCTGAAGGGAAACACACGGCACAGTTCTCATCCATGAAACACACTCTGCTTTAGAGCAAGATGCACGCTCTTGCTTTCTAGAGTCTCTAATAAAGTTGGAAACGTGAGTGTGCTAAGAACAAAAGAATTGTGCTTCCTACACACATGGACCATATCTAGTTCAACTCTGTTTCTGAAACTGATACAAACGACAGGTCGTCTAACATCCAATGCTTTTCTGTTAAGAGTGAGAAACGTGTGAGCTTCGTGAACAATGTAGCTTCGTTTGAGGTGAAAGGAGACTGCGTTTACCTGAAACGAAGTCATGCTTGTAGGAAGACACACTTCTGGCATTAACTCCGTTTCTGAAGGGAAACACACGGACAGTTCTCATCCATGAAACACTTTCTGCTTTAGAGCAAGAAGCATGCTTTTGCTTTCTAGAGTCTCTAATACAGAGGGAAACGTGAGTGTGCTAAGAACAAAAGAACTGTGTTTCCTCCACACGGACCATATCTAGTTCAACTCTGTTTCAGAAACTGATACAAACCACAGATTGTCTAACATCCAATGCTTTTCAGGTAAGAGCGAGAAACGTGTGAGCTTCGTGAACAATGTACCTTCGTTTGAGATAAAAAGTGACTGCGTTTACCTGAAAGGATTCTTGCTTGTAGGAAGACAAACGCCTCGCATTTAACTCCGTTTCTGAAGGGAAACACATGGCACAGTTCTCATCCATGAAACACACTCTGCTTTAGAGCAAGAAGCACGCTCTTGCTTTCTAGAGTCTCTAATACAGAGGGAAACGTGATTGTGCTCAGAACAAAAGAACTGTGTTTCCTACACACACAGACCATATCTAGTTCAACTCTGTTTCTGAAACTGATACGAACCACAGGTCCTCTAACATCCAATGCTTTTTAGTTAAGAGCGAGAAACGTGTGAGCTTCGTGAACAATTTAGCTTCGTTTGAGCTGAAAAGTTACTGCGTTTACCTGAAACAAAGTCTTGCTTGTAGGAAGACACATGCCTGGCATTTAACTAGGTTTCTGAAGGGAAACACACGGCACAGTTCTCTTCCATGAAACACATTCTGCTTTAGAGCAAGAAGAACGCTCTTGCTTTCTAGAGTCTCTAATACAGAGGGAAACGTGAGTGTGCTCAGAACAAAAGAACTGTGTTTCCTACACACACAGACCATATCTAGGTCAACTCTGTTTCTGAAACTGATACAAACCACAGGTCCTCTAACATCCAATGCTTTTCAGTTAAGAGCGAGAAACGTGTGAGCTTTGTGAACAATGTAGCTTCGTTTGAGCTCAAAAGTGACTGCGTTTACCTGAAACGAAGTCTTGCTTGTAGGAAGGTACAGAGCCTGTCATTTAACTCCGTTTCTGAAGGGAAACACACGGCACAGTTCTCATCCATGAAACACAATCTGCTTTAGAGCAAAAAGCATGCTCTTGCTTTCTAGAGTCCCTAATACAGAGGGAAACGTGAGTGTGCTCAGAACAAAAGAACTGTATTTCCTACACACGGACCATATCTAGTTCAACTCTGTTTCTGAAACTGATACAAACCACAGGTCCTCTAACATCCAATGCTTTTCAGTTAAGAGCGAGAAACGTGTGAGCTTCATGAACAATGTAGCTTCGTTTCAGCTGAAAAGTGACTGCGTTTACCTGAAACGAAGTCTTGCTTGTAGGAAGGCACAGAGCCTGTCATTTAACTCCGTTTCTGAAGGCAAACACACGGCACAGTTCTCATCCATGAAACACATTCTGCTTTAGAGCAAGAAGCACGCTCTTGCTTTCTAGAGTCTCTAATACAGAGGGAAACGTGAGTGTGCTCAGAACAAAAGAACTGTGTTTCCTCCACACACAGACCATATCTAGTTCAACTCTGTTTCTGAAACTGATACAAACCACAGGTCGTCTAACATCCAATGCTTTTCAGTTAAGTGCGAGAAACGTGTGAGGTGTCATGAACAATGTAGCTTCGTTTCAGCTGAAAAGTGACTGCGTTTACCTGAAACGAATTCTTGCTTGTAGGAAGGCACAGAGCCTGTCATTTAACTCCGTTTCTGAAGGCAAACACACGGCACAGTTCTCATCCATGAAACACACTCTGCTTTAGAGCAAGAAGCACGCTCTTGCTTTCTAGAGTCTCTAATACAGAGGGAAACGTGAGTGTGCTCAGAACAAAAGAACTGTGTTTCCTCCACACACAGACCATATCTAGTTCAACTCTGTTTCTGAAACTGATACAAACCACAGGTCGTCTAACATCCAATGCTTTTCAGTTAAGAGCGAGAAACGTGTGGACTTTGTGAACAATGTAGCATCGTTTGAGGTGAAAAGTGACTGCGTTTACCTGAAATGAAGTCTTCCTTGAAGAAAGACACAGAGCCTGGCATTTAACTCCGTTTCTGAAGGGAAACACACGGCACAGTTCTCATCCATGAAACACACTCTGCTTTAGAGCAAGATGCACGCTCTTGCTTTCTAGAGTCTCTAATAAAGTTGGAAACGTGAGTGTGCTAAGAACAAAAGAATTGTGCTTCCTACACACATGGACCATATCTAGTTCAACTCTGTTTCTGAAACTGATACAAACGACAGGTCGTCTAACATCCAATGCTTTTCTGTTAAGAGTGAGAAACGTGTGAGCTTCGTGAACAATGTAGCTTCGTTTGAGGTGAAAGGAGACTGCGTTTACCTGAAACGAAGTCATGCTTGTAGGAAGACACACTTCTGGCATTAACTCCGTTTCTGAAGGGAAACACACGGACAGTTCTCATCCATGAAACACTTTCTGCTTTAGAGCAAGAAGCATGCTTTTGCTTTCTAGAGTCTCTAATACAGAGGGAAACGTGAGTGTGCTAAGAACAAAAGAACTGTGTTTCCTCCACACGGACCATATCTAGTTCAACTCTGTTTCAGAAACTGATACAAACCACAGATTGTCTAACATCCAATGCTTTTCAGGTAAGAGCGAGAAACGTGTGAGCTTCGTGAACAATGTACCTTCGTTTGAGATAAAAAGTGACTGCGTTTACCTGAAAGGATTCTTGCTTGTAGGAAGACAAACGCCTCGCATTTAACTCCGTTTCTGAAGGGAAACACATGGCACAGTTCTCATCCATGAAACACACTCTGCTTTAGAGCAAGAAGCACGCTCTTGCTTTCTAGAGTCTCTAATACAGAGGGAAACGTGATTGTGCTCAGAACAAAAGAACTGTGTTTCCTACACACACAGACCATATCTAGTTCAACTCTGTTTCTGAAACTGATACGAACCACAGGTCCTCTAACATCCAATGCTTTTTAGTTAAGAGCGAGAAACGTGTGAGCTTCGTGAACAATTTAGCTTCGTTTGAGCTGAAAAGTTACTGCGTTTACCTGAAACAAAGTCTTGCTTGTAGGAAGACACATGCCTGGCATTTAACTAGGTTTCTGAAGGGAAACACACGGCACAGTTCTCTTCCATGAAACACATTCTGCTTTAGAGCAAGAAGAACGCTCTTGCTTTCTAGAGTCTCTAATACAGAGGGAAACGTGAGTGTGCTCAGAACAAAAGAACTGTGTTTCCTACACACACAGACCATATCTAGGTCAACTCTGTTTCTGAAACTGATACAAACCACAGGTCCTCTAACATCCAATGCTTTTCAGTTAAGAGCGAGAAACGTGTGAGCTTTGTGAACAATGTAGCTTCGTTTGAGCTCAAAAGTGACTGCGTTTACCTGAAACGAAGTCTTGCTTGTAGGAAGGTACAGAGCCTGTCATTTAACTCCGTTTCTGAAGGGAAACACACGGCACAGTTCTCATCCATGAAACACAATCTGCTTTAGAGCAAAAAGCATGCTCTTGCTTTCTAGAGTCCCTAATACAGAGGGAAACGTGAGTGTGCTCAGAACAAAAGAACTGTATTTCCTACACACGGACCATATCTAGTTCAACTCTGTTTCTGAAACTGATACAAACCACAGGTCCTCTAACATCCAATGCTTTTCAGTTAAGAGCGAGAAACGTGTGAGCTTCATGAACAATGTAGCTTCGTTTCAGCTGAAAAGTGACTGCGTTTACCTGAAACGAAGTCTTGCTTGTAGGAAGGCACAGAGCCTGTCATTTAACTCCGTTTCTGAAGGCAAACACACGGCACAGTTCTCATCCATGAAACACATTCTGCTTTAGAGCAAGAAGCACGCTCTTGCTTTCTAGAGTCTCTAATACAGAGGGAAACGTGAGTGTGCTCAGAACAAAAGAACTGTGTTTCCTCCACACACAGACCATATGTAGTTCAACTCTGTTTCTGAAACTGATACAAACCACAGGTCGTCTAACATCCAATGCTTTTCAGTTAAGTGCGAGAAACGTGTGAGGTGTCATGAACAATGTAGCTTCGTTTCAGCTGAAAAGTGACTGCGTTTACCTGAAACGAATTCTTGCTTGTAGGAAGGCACAGAGCCTGTCATTTAACTCCGTTTCTGAAGGCAAACACACGGCACAGTTCTCATCCATGAAACACACTCTGCTTTAGAGCAAGAAGCACGCTCTTGCTTTCTAGAGTCTCTAATACAGAGGGAAACGTGAGTGTGCTCAGAACAAAAGAACTGTGTTTCCTCCTCACACAGACCATATCTAGTTCAACTCTGTTTCTGCAACTGATACAAACCACAGGTCGTCTAACATCCAATGCTTTTCAGTTAAGAGCGAGAAACGTGTGGACTTTGTGAACAATGTAGCTTCGTTTGAGGTGAAAAGTGACTGCGTTTACCTGAAATGAAGTCTTCCTTGAAGAAAGACACAGAGCCTGGCATTTAACTCCGTTTCTGAAGGGAAACACACGGCACAGTTCTCTTCCATGAAACACACTCTGCTTTACAGCAAGAAGCATGCACTTGCTTTCTAGAGTCTCTAATACAAAGGGAAACGTGAGTGTGCTCAGAACAAAAGAACTGTGTTTCCTCCAAACACAGACAATATCTAGTTCAACTCTGTTTCTGAAACTGATACAAACCACAGGTCCTCTAACATCCAATTCTTTTCAGTTAAGAGCGAGAAACGTATGGGCTTTGTGAACAATGTAGCTTCGTTTGAGCTGAAAAGTGACTCCGTTTACCTGAAACGAAGTCTTGCTTGAAGAAAGACACAGAGCCTGTCATTTAACTCCATTTCTGAAGGGAAACACACGGCACAGTCCTCATCCATGAAACACATTCTGCTTTAGAGCAAGAAGAACGCTCTTGCTTTCTAGAGTCTCTAATACAGAGGGAAACGTGAGTGTGCTCAGAACAAAAGAACTGTGTTTCCTACACACACAGACCATATCTAGGTCAACTCTGTTTCTGAAACTGATACAAACCACAGGTCCTCTAACATCCAATGCTTTTCAGTTAAGAGCGAGAAACGTGTGAGCTTTGTGAACAATGTAGCTTCGTTTGAGCTCAAAAGTGACTGTGTTTACCTGAAACGAAGTCTTGCTTGTAGGAAGGTACAGAGCCTGTCATTTAACTCCGTTTCTGAAGGGAAACACACGGCACAGTTCTCATCCATGAAACACAATCTGCTTTAGAGCAAAAAGCATGCTCTTGCTTTCTAGAGTCCCTAATACAGAGGGAAACGTGAGTGTGCTCAGAACAAAAGAACTGTATTTCCTACACACGGACCATATCTAGTTCAACTCTGTTTCTAAAACTGATACAAACCACAGGTCCTCTAACATCCAATGCTTTTCAGTTAAGAGCGAGAAACGTGTGAGCTTCATGAACAATGTAGCTTCGTTTCAGCTGAAAAGTGACTGCGTTTACCTGAAACGAAGTCTTGCTTGTAGGAAGGCACAGAGCCTGTCATTTAACTCCGTTTCTGAAGGCAAACACACGGCACAGTTCTCATCCATGAAACACACTCTGCTTTAGAGCAAGATGCACGCTCTTGCTTTCTAGAGACTCTAATACAGAGGGAAACGTGAGTGTGCTCAGAACAAAAGAACTGTGTTTCCTCCACACACAGACCATATCTAGTTCAACTCTGTTTCTGAAACTGATACAAACCACAGGTCGTCTAACATCCAATGCTTTTCAGTTAAGAGCGAGAAACGTGTGAGCTTCATGAACAATGTAGCTTCGTTTCAGCTGAAAAGTGACTGCGTTTACCTGAAACGAAGTCTTGCTTGTAGGAAGGCACAGAGCCTGTCATTTAACTCCGTTTCTGAAGGCAAACACACGGCACAGTTCTCATCCATGAAACACACTCTGCTTTAGAGCAAAAAGCACGCTCTTGCTTTCTAGAGTCTCTAATACAGAGGGAAACGTGAGTGTGCTCAGAACAAAAGAACTGTGTTTCCTCCACACACAGACCATATCTAGTTCAACTCTGTTTCTGAAACTGATACAAACCACAGGTCGTCTAACATCCAATGCTTTTCAGTTAAGAGCGAGAAACGTGTGGACTTTGTGAACAATGTAGCTTCGTTTGAGGTGAAAAGTGACTGCGTTTACCTGAAATGAAGTCTTCCTTGAAGAAAGACACAGAGCCTGGCATTTAACTCCGTTTCTGAAGGGAAACACACGGCACAGTTCTCATCCATGAAACACACTCTGCTTTAGAGCAAGATGCACGCTCTTGCTTTCTAGAGTCTCTAATAAAGTTGGAAACGTGAGTGTGCTAAGAACAAAAGAATTGCGTTTCCTACACACATGGACCATATCTAGTTCAACTCTGTTTCTGAAACTGATACAAACGACAGGTCGTCTAACATCCAATGCTTTTCTGTTAAGAGTGAGAAACGTGTGAGCTTCGTGAACAATGTAGCTTCGTTTGAGGTGAAAAGAGACTGCGTTTACCTGAAACGAAGTCATGCTTGTAGGAAGACACACTTCTGGCATTAACTCCGTTTCTGAAGGGAAACACACGGACAGTTCTCATCCATGAAACACTTTCTGCTTTAGAGCAAGAAGCATGCTTTTGCTTTCTAGAGTCTCTAATACAGAGGGAAACGTGAGTGTGCTAAGAACAAAAGAACTGTGTTTCCTCCCCACGGACCATATCTAGTTCAACTCTGTTTCTGAAACTGATACAAACCACAGGTTGTCTAACATCCAATGCTTTTCAGGTAAGAGCGAGAAACGTGTGAGCTTCGTGAACAATGTACCTTCGTTTGAGATAAAAAGTGACTGCGTTTACCTGAAAGGATTCTTGCTTGCAGGAAGACACAGAGCCTGGCATTTAACTCCGTTTCTGAAGGGAAACACACGGCACAGTTCTCATCCATGAAAAACACTCTGCTTTAGAGCAAGAAGCACGCTCTTGCTTTCTAGAGTCTCTAATACAGAGGGAAACGTGAGTGTGCTCAGAACAAAAGAACTGTGTTTCCTACACACACAGACCATATCTAGTTCAACTCTGTTTCTGAAACTGATACGAACCACAGGTCCTCTAACATCCAATGCTTTTCAGTTAAGAGCGAGAAACGTGTGAGCTTCGTGAACAATGTAGCTTCGTTTGAGCTGAAAAGTTACTGCGTTTACCTGAAACAAAGTCTTGCTTGTAGGAAGACACATGCCTGGCATTTAACTAGGTTTCTGAAGGGAAACACACGGCACAGTTCTCTTCCATGAAACACACTCTGCTTTACAGCAAGAAGCATGCACTTGCTTTCTAGAGTCTCTAATACAAAGGGAAACGTGAGTGTGCTCAGAACAAAAGAACTGTGTTTCCTCCACACACAGACCATATCTAGTTCAACTCTGTTTCTGAAACTGATACAAACCACAGGTCCTCTAACATCCAATTCTTTTCAGTTAAGAGCGAGAAACGTGTGGGCTTTGTGAACAATGTAGCTTCGTTTGAGGTGAATAGTGACTCCGTTTACCTGAAACGAAGTCTTGCTTGAAGAAAGACACAGAGCCTGTCATTTAACTCCGTTTCTGAAGGGAAACACACGGCACAGTCCTCATCCATGAAACACATTCTGCTTTAGAGCAAGAAGAACGCTCTTGCTTTCTAGAGTCTCTAATACAGAGGGAAACGTGAGTGTGCTCAGAACAAAAGAACTGTGTTTCCTACACACACAGACCATATCTAGGTCAACTCTGTTTCTGAAACTGATACAAACCACAGGTCCTCTAACATCCAATGCTTTTCAGTTAAGAGCGAGAAACGTGTGAGCTTTGTGAACAATGTAGCTTCGTTTGAGCTCAAAAGTGACTGTGTTTACCTGAAACGAAGTCTTGCTTGTAGGAAGGCACAGAGCCTGTCATTTAACTCCGTTTCTGAAGGGAAACACACGGCACAGTTCTCATCCATGAAACACAATCTGCTTTAGAGCAAAAAGCATGCTCTTGCTTTCTAGAGTCCCTAATACAGAGGGAAACGTGAGTGTGCTCAGAACAAAAGAACTGTATTTCCTACACACGGACCATATCTAGTTCAACTCTGTTTCTGAAACTGATACAAACCACAGGTCCTCTAACATCCAATGCTTTTCAGTTAAGAGCGAGAAACGTGTGAGCTTCATGAACAATGTAGCTTCGTTTCAGCTGAAAAGTGACTGCGTTTACCTGAAACGAAGTCTTGCTTGTAGGAAGGCACAGAGCCTGTCATTTAACTCCGTTTCTGAAGGCAAACACACGGCACAGTTCTCATCCATGAAACACACTCTGCTTTAGAGCAAGAAGCACGCTCTTGCTTTCTAGAGTCTCTAATATAGAGGGAAACGTGAGTGTGCTCAGAACAAAAGAACTGTGTTTCCTCCACACACAGACCATATCTAGTTCAACTCTGTTTCTGAAACTGATACAAACCACAGGTCGTCTAACATCCAATGCTTTTCAGTTAAGAGCGAGAAACGTGTGGACTTTGTGAACAATGTAGCTTCGTTTGAGGTGAAAAGTGACTGCGTTTACCTGAAATGAAGTCTTCCTTGAAGAAAGACACAGAGCCTGGCATTTAACTCCGTTTCTGAAGGGAAACACACGGCACAGTTCTCATCCATGAAACACACTCTGCTTTAGAGCAAGATGCACGCTCTTGCTTTCTAGAGTCTCTAATAAAGTTGGAAACGTGAGTGTGCTAAGAACAAAAGAATTGTGTTTCCTACACACATGGACCATATCTAGTTCAACTCTGTTTCTGAAACTGATACAAACGACAGGTCGTCTAACATCCAATGCTTTTCAGGTAAGAGCGAGAAACGTGTGAGCTTCGTGAACAATGTACCTTCGTTTGAGATAAAAAGTGACTGCGTTTACCTGAAAGGATTCTTGCTTGTAGGAAGACACAGAGCCTGGCATTTAGCTCCGTTTCTGAAGGGAAACACACGGCACAGTTCTCATCCATGAAAAACACTCTGCTTTAGAGCAAGAAGCACGCTCTTGCTTTCTAGAGTCTCTAATACAAAGGGAAACGTGAGTGTACTCAGAACAAAAGAACTGTGTTTCCTACACACACGGACCATATCTAGTTCAACTCTGTTTCTAAAATTGATACAAACCCGAGGTCGTCTAACATCCAATGCTTTTCAGTTAAGAGCGAGAAACCTGTGAGCTTTGTGAACAATGTAGCTTCGTTTGAGCTGAAAAGTGACTGCGTTTACCTGAAAAGAAGTCCTGCTTGTAGGAAGACAAACGCCTGGCATTTAACTCCGTTTCTGAAGGGAAACACACGGCACAGTTCTCATCCATGAAACACACTCTGCTTTAGAGCAAGAAGCACGCTCTTGCTTTCTAGAGTCTCTAATACAGAGGGAAACGTGAGTGTGCTCAGAACAAAAGAACTGTGTTTCCTACACACACAGACCATATCTAGGTCAACTCTGTTTCTGAAACTGATACGAACCACAGGTCCTCTAACATCCAATGCTTTTCAGTTAAGAGCGAGAAACGTGTGAGCTTCGTGAACAATGTAGCTTCGTTTGAGCTGAAAAGTTACTGCGTTTACCTGAAACAAAGTCTTGCTTGTAGGAAGACACATGCCTGGCATTTACCTAGGTTTCTGAAGGGAAACACACGGCACAGTTCTCTTCCATGAAACACACTCTGCTTTACAGCAAGAAGCATGCACTTGCTTTCTAGAGTCTCTAATACAGAGGGTAACGTGAGTGTGCTCAGAACAAAAGAACTGTGTTTCCTCCACACACAGACCATATCTAGTTCAACTCTGTTTCTGAAACTGATACAAACCACAGGTCCTCTAACATCCAATTCTTTTCAGTTAAGAGCGAGAAACGTGTGGGCTTTGTGAACAATGTAGCTTCGTTTGAGGTGAAAAGTGACTCCGTTTACCTGAAACGAAGTCTTGCTTGAAGAAAGACACAGAGCCTGTCATTTAACTCCGTTTCTGAAGGGAAACACACGGCACAGTTCTCATCCATGAAACACACTCTGCTTTAGAGCAAGAAGCACGCTCTTGCTTTCTAGAGTCTCAAATACAGAGGGAAACGTGAGTGTGCTCAGAACAAAAGAACTGTGTTTCCTCCACACACAGACCATATCTAGTTCAACTCTGTTTCTGAAACTGATACAAACCACAGGTCGTCTAACATCCAATGCTTTTCAGTTAAGAGCGAGAAACGTGTGGACTTTGTGAACAATGTAGCATCGTTTGAGGTGAAAAGTGACTGCGTTTACCTGAAATGAAGTCTTCCTTGAAGAAAGACACAGAGCCTGGCATTTAACTCCGTTTCTGAAGGGAAACACACGGCACAGTTCTCATCCATGAAACACACTCTGCTTTAGAGCAAGATGCACGCTCTTGCTTTCTAGAGTCTCTAATAAAGTTGGAAACGTGAGTGTGCTAAGAACAAAAGAATTGTGTTTCCTACACACATGGACCATATCTAGTTCAACTCTGTTTCTGAAACTGATACAAACGACAGGTCGTCTAACATCCAATGCTTTTCTGTTAAGAGTGAGAAACGTGTGAGCTTCGTGAACAATGTAGCTTCGTTTGAGGTGAAAAGAGACTGCGTTTACCTGAAACGAAGTCATACTTGTAGGAAGACACACTTCTGGCATTAACTCCGTTTCTGAAGGAAAACACACGGACAGTTCTCATCCATGAAACACTTTCTGCTTTAGAGCAAGAAGCATGCTTTTGCTTTCTAGAGTCTCTAATACAGAGGGAAATGTGAGTGTGCTAAGAACAAAAGAACTGTGTTTCCTCCACACGGACCATATCTAGTTAAACTCTGTTTCTGAAACTGATACAAACCACAGGTTGTCTAACATCCAATGTTTTTCAGGTAAGAGCGAGAAACGTGTGAGCTTCGTGAACAATGTACCTTCGTTTGAGATAAAAAGTGACTGCGTTTACCTGAAAGGATTCTTGCTTGTAGGAAGACACAGAGCCTGGCATTTAACTCCGTTTCTGAAGGGAAACACACGGCACAGTTCTCATCCATGAAAAACACTCTGCTTTAGAGCAATAAGCACGCTCTTGCTTTCTAGAGTCTCTAATACAGAGGGAAACGTGAGTGTACTCAGAACAAAAGAACTGTGTTTCCTACACACACGGACCATATCTAGTTCAACTCTGTTTCTAAAATTGATACAAACCCGAGGTCGTCTAACATCCAATGCTTTTCAGTTAAGAGGGAGAAACCTGTGAGCTTTGTGAACAATGTAGCTTCGTTTGAGCTGAATAGTGACTGCGTTTACCTGAAAAGAAGTCCTGCTTGTAGGAAGACAAACGCCTGGCATTTAACTCCGTTTCTGAAGGGAAACACACGGCACAGTTCTCATCCATGAAACACACTCTGCTTTAGAGCAAGAAGCACGCTCTTGCTTTCTAGAGTCTCTAATACAGAGGGAAACGTGAGTGTGCTCAGAACAAAAGAACTGTGTTTCCTACACACACAGACCATATCTAGTTCAGCTCTGTTTCTGAAACTGATACGAACCACAGGTCCTCTAACATCCAATGCTTTTCAGTTAAGAGCGAGAAACGTGTGAGCTTCGTGAACAATGTAGCTTCGTTTGAGCTGAAAAGTTACTGCGTTTACCTGAAACAAAGTCTTGCTTGTAGGAAGACACTTGCCTGGCATTTAACTAGGTTTCTGAAGGGAAACACACGGCACAGTTCTCTTCCATGAAACACACTCTGCTTTACAGCAAGAAGCATGCACTTGCTTTCTAGAGTCTCTAATACAAAGGGAAACGTGAGTGTGCTCAGAACAAAAGAACTGTGTTTCCTCCACACACAGACCATATCTAGTTCAACTCTGTTTCTGAAACTGATACAAACCACAGGTCCTCTAACATCCAATTCTTTTCAGTTAAGAGCGAGAAACATGTGGGCTTTGTGAACAATGTAGCTTCGTTTGAGGTGAAAAGTGACTCCGTTTACCTGAAACGAAGTCTTAGTTGAAGAAAGACACAGAGCCTGTCATTTAACTCCGTTTCTGAAGGGAAACACACGGCACAGTCCTCATCCATGAAACACATTCTGCTTTAGAGCAAGAAGAACGCTCTTGCTTTCTAGAGTCTCTAATACAGAGGGAAACGTGAGTGTGCTCAGAACAAAAGAACTGTGTTTCCTACACACACAGACCATATCTAGGTCAACTCTGTTTCTGAAACTGATACAAACCACAGGTCCTCTAACATCCAATGCTTTTCAGTTAAGAGCGAGAAACGTGTGAGCTTTGTGAACAATGTAGCTTCGTTTGAGCTCAAAAGTGACTGTGTTTACCTGAAACGAAGTCTTGCTTGTAGGAAGGCACAGAGCCTGTCATTTAACTCCGTTTCTGAAGGGAAACACACGGCACAGTTCTCATCCATGAAACACACTCTGCTTTAGAGCAAGAAGCACGCTCTTGCTTTCTAGAGTCTCTAATACAGAGGGAAACGTGAGTGTGCTCAAAACAAAAGAACTCTGTTTCCTACACACACGGACCATATCTAGTTCAACTCTGTTTCTGAAACTGATACGAACCACAGGTCCTCTAACATCCAATGCTTTTCAGTTAAGAGCGAGAAACGTGTGAGCTTCGTGAACAATGTAGCTTCGTTTGAGCTGAAAAGTTACTGCGTTTACCTGAAACAAAGTCTTGCTTGTAGGAAGACACATGCCTGGCATTTACCTAGGTTTCTGAAGGGAAACACACGGCACAGTTCTCTTCCATGAAACACACTCTGCTTTACAGCAAGAAGCATGCACTTGCTTTCTAGAGTCTCTAATACAGAGGGTAACGTGAGTGTGCTCAGAACAAAAGAACTGTGTTTCCTCCACACACAGACCATATCTAGTTCAACTCTGTTTCTGAGACTGATACAAACCACAGGTCCTCTAACATCCAATTCTTTTCAGTTAAGAGCGAGAAACGTGTGGGCTTTGTGAACAATGTAGCTTCGTTTGAGGTGAAAAGTGACTCCGTTTACCTGAAACGAAGTCTTGCTTGAAGAAAGACACAGAGCCTGTCATTTAACTCCGTTTCTGAAGGGAAACACACGGCACAGTCCTCATCCATGAAACACATTCTGCTTTAGAGCAAGAAGAACGCTCTTGCTTTCTAGAGTCTCTAATACAGAGGGAAACGTGAGTGTGCTCAGAACAAAAGAACCGTGTTTCCTACACACACAGACCATATCTAGGTCAACTCTGTTTCTGAAACTGATACAAACCACAGGTCCTCTAACATCCAATGCTTTTCAGTTAAGAGCGAGAAACGTGTGAGCTTTGTGAACAATGTAGCTTCGTTTGAGCTGAAAAGTGACTGCGTTTACCTGAAACGAAGTCTTGCTTGTAGGAAGGCACAGAGCCTGTCATTTAACTCCGTTTCTGAAGGGAAACACACGGCACAGTTCTCATCCATGAAACACAATCTGCTTTAGAGCAAAAAGCATGCTCTTGCTTTCTAGAGTCCCTAATACAGAGGGAAACGTGAGTGTGCTCAGAATAAAAGGACTGTATTTCCTACACACGGACCATATCTAGTTCAACTCTGTTTCTGAAACTGATACAAACGACAGGTCGTCTAACATCCAATGCTTTTCTGTTAAGAGTGAGAAACGTGTGAGCTTCGTGAACAATGTAGCTTCGTTTGAGGTGAAAAGAGACTGCGTTTACCTGAAACGAAGTCATGCTTGTAGGAAGACACACTTCTGGCATTAACTCCGTTTCTGAAGGGAAACACACGGACAGTTCTCATCCATGAAACACTTTCTGCTTTAGAGCAAGAAGCATGCTTTTGCTTTCTAGAGTCTCTAATACAGAGGGAAATGTGAGTGTGCTAAGAACAAAAGAACTGTGTTTCCTCCACACGGACCATATCTAGTTCAACTCTGTTTCTGAAACTGATACAAACCACAGGTTGTCTAACATCCAATGCTTTTCAGGTAAGAGCGAGAAACGTGTGAGCTTCGTGAACAATGTACCTTCGTTTGAGATAAAAAGTGACTGCGTTTACCTGAAAGGATTCTTGCTTGTAGGAAGACACAGAGCCTGGCATTTAACTCCGTTTCTGAAGGGAAACACACGGCACAGTTCTCATCCATGAAAAACACTCTGCTTTAGAGCAAGAAGCACGCTCTTGCTTTCTAGAGTCTCTAATACAGAGGGAAACGTGAGTGTACTCAGAACAAAAGAACTGTGTTTCCTACACACACGGACCATATCTAGTTCAACTCTGTTTCTAAAATTGATACAAACCCGAGGTCGTCTAACATCCAATGCTTTTCAGTTAAGAGGGAGAAACCTGTGAGCTTTGTGAACAATGTAGCTTCGTTTGAGCTGAATAGTGACTGCGTTTACCTGAAAAGAAGTCCTGCTTGTAGGAAGACAAACGCCTGGCATTTAACTCCGTTTCTGAAGGGAAACACACGGCACAGTTCTCATCCATGAAACACACTCTGCTTTAGAGCAAGAAGCACGCTCTTGCTTTCTAGAGTCTCTAATACAGAGGGAAACGTGAGTGTGCTCAGAACAAAAGAACTGTGTTTCCTACACACACAGACCATATCTAGTTCAACTCTGTTTCTGAAACTGATACGAACCACAGGTCCTCTAACATCCAATGCTTTTCAGTTAAGAGCGAGAAACGTGTGGGCTTTGTGAACAATGTAGCTTCGTTTGAGGTGAAAAGTGACTCCGTTTACCTGAAACGAAGTCTTAGTTGAAGAAAGACACAGAGCCTGTCATTTAACTCCGTTTCTGAAGGGAAACACACGGCACAGTCCTCATCCATGAAACACATTCTGCTTTAGAGCAAGAAGAACGCTCTTGCTTTCTAGAGTCTCTAATACAGAGGGAAACGTGAGTGTGCTCAGAACAAAAGAACTGTGTTTCCTACACACACAGACCATATCTAGGTCAACTCTGTTTCTGAAACTGATACAAACCACAGGTCCTCTAACATCCAATGCTTTTCAGTTAAGAGCGAGAAACGTGTGAGCTTTGTGAACAATGTAGCTTCGTTTGAGCTCAAAAGTGACTGTGTTTACCTGAAACGAAGTCTTGCTTGTAGGAAGGCAAAGAGCCTGTCATTTAACTCCGTTTCTGAAGGGAAACACACGGCACAGTTCTCATCCATGAAACACAATCTGCTTTAGAGCAAAAAGCATGCTCTTGCTTTCTAGAGTCCCTAATACAGAGGGAAACGTGAGTGTGCTCAGAACAAAAGAACTGTATTTCCTACACACGGACCATATCTAGTTCAACTCTGTTTCTGAAACTGATACAAACCACAAGTCCTCTAACATCCAATGCTTTTCAGTTAAGAGCGAGAAATGTGTGGGCTTTGTGAACAATGTAGCTTCGTTTGAGGTGAAAAGTGACTGCGTTAACCTGAAACGAATTCTTGCTTGAAGAAAGACACAGAGCCTGGCATTTATCTCCGTTTCTGAAGGGAAACACACGGCACAGTTCTCATCCATGAAACACACTCTGCTTTAGAGCAAGAAGCACGCTCTTGCTTTCTAGAGTCTCTAATACAGAGTGAAACGTGAGTGTGCGCAGAACAAAAGAACTGTGTTTCCTACACACGGACCATATCAAGTTCAACTCTGTTTCTGAAACTGATACAAACCACAGGTTGTCTAACATCCAATGCTTTTCAGGTAAGAGCGAGAAACGTGTGAGCTTCGTGAACAATGTACCTTCGTTTGAGATAAAAAGTGACTGCGTTTACCTGAAAGGATTCTTGCTTGTAGGAAGACACAGAGCCTGGCATTTAACTCCGTTTCTGAAGGGAAACACACGGCACAGTTCTCATCCATGAAAAACACTCTGCTTTAGAGCAAGAAGCACGCTCTTGCTTTCTAGAGTCTCTAATACAGAGGGAAACGTGAGTGTGCTCAGAACAAAAGAACTGTGTTTCCTACACACACGGACCATATCTAGTTCAACTCTGTTTCTGAAACTGATACGAACCACAGGTCCTCTAACATCCAATGCTTTTCAGTTAAGAGCGAGAAACGTGTGAGCTTCGTGAACAATGTAGCTTCGTTTGAGCTGAAAAGTTACTGCGTTTACCTGAAACAAAGTCTTGCTTGTCGGAAGACACATGCCTGGCATTTACCTAGGTTTCTGAAGGGAAACACACGGCACAGTTCTCTTCCATGAAACACACTCTGCTTTACAGCAAGAAGCATGCACTTGCTTTCTAGAGTCTCTAATACAGAGGGTAACGTGAGTGTGCTCAGAACAAAAGAACTGTGTTTCCTAAACACACAGACCATATCTAGTTCAACTCTGTTTCTGAAACTGATACAAACCACAGGTCCTCTAACATCCAATTCTTTTCAGTTAAGAGCGAGAAACGTGTGGGCTTTGTGAACAATGTAGCTTCGTTTGAGGTGAAAAGTGACTCCGTTTACCTGAAACGAAGTCTTGCTTGAAGAAAGACACAGAGCCTGTCATTTAACTCCGTTTCTGAAGGGAAACACACGGCACAGTCCTCATCCATGAAACACATTCTGCTTTAGAGCAAGAAGAACGCTCTTGCTTTCTAGAGTCTCTAATACAGAGGGAAACGTGAGTGTGCTCAGAACAAAAGAACCCTGTTTCCTACACACACAGACCATATCTAGGTCAACTCTGTTTCTGAAACTGATACAAACCACAGGTCCTCTAACATCCAATGCTTTTCATTTAAGAGCGATAAACGTGTGAGCTTTGTGAACAATGTAGCTTCGTTTGAGCTGAAAAGTGACTGCGTTTACCTGAAACGAAGTCTTGCTTGTAGGAAGGCACAGAGCCTGTCATTTAACTCCGTTTCTGAAGGGAAACACACGGCACAGTTCTCATCCATGAAACACAATCTGCTTTAGAGCAAAAAGCATGCTCTTGCTTTCTAGAGTCCCTAATACAGAGGGAAACGTGAGTGTGCTCAGAATAAAAGAACTGTATTTCCTACACACGGACCATGTCTAGTTCAACTCTGTTTCTGAAACTGATACAAACCACAGGTCCTCTAACATCCAATGCTTTTCAGTTAAGAGCGACAAACGTGTGAGCTTCGTGAACAATGTAGCTTCATTTGAGATGAAAAGTGACTGCGTTTACCTGAAACGATTCTTGCTTGTAGGAAGACACAGAGCCTGGCATTTTTCTCCGTTTTTGACTGGAAACACATGGCACAGTTCTCATCCATGAAACACATTCTGCTTTAGAGCAAGAAGCATGCTTTTGCTTTCTAGAGTCTCTAATACAGAGGGAAACGTGAATGTGCTCCGAACAAAAGAACTGTGTTTCCTATACACAAGGACCATATCTAGTTCAACTCTGTTTCTGAAACTGATACAAACCACAGGTCCTCTAACATCCAATGCTTTT